>LUCH01003591.1:0-25604 GCA_013368495.1 Paragonimus heterotremus | reverse complement strand
AAATTCAAACTAATCAAGTTCCCGTTCCAATAATATATTAAACACTTGTGACACTTGTAAGTTAATGATGCATGATTTAGTCGTTGGTATTGACTTGATCACCATACACCCAAAATGGCAACTTAGCCCATTCAGATGATCTGTCTTAGGAAACCCTGAGAAAAAGATCACCTTTGTAAACCTGGTGGTTGCCAATTATACGTGTAGATTAGCCGGTGAATTTGTACGTCTCAGCATACACGGAATATTATGACATGCAAAATCGGATAGTTGATTATGTTTGAAGCATGACTTAGGGAATACTGCTTATTTGGTACAAAGCACACTGTTTATATCATGCTCTTATAAAGTCAAATTGGTATCAGATTGAACGTGCTGAACGCCTATACTCAAAGCGTATGCACTGGTGAACGGAGACAATTTTGGTGCTTACATTTCTATGCCTTTGAATATATGTACAAATTTATCAAAGAAAACGAAATTTAACCGCATTCAATGCGCAGTTAAATTGGCCTCGAACTGAATTTGGTGAATCGAGCAGATCACAATTCTTGTTATATTCACTTAATAAATTTACTACCGACTGTGAGCGGATTCAACAAACATCAGTTGAAATGTTTTACCACTAAAATGATCGTAGGCAACATAGTCGCAATTCCAAGGTCACATCTTTCTAAATAAGAAGAAATAATATCAAATGGTACTCTCAGAATCACTGGGCGATTGAACTGTATGTGATGAAGGTTTCGAGCTGGTCAGTCGTTTTATCTTCAGTCAGAGATAATGAGATTATGTGGATAAAAGTCCATTGTGAACAGTTAACAGACTTGTTTAATATCTTAAAATGGAATTGTCTTTGTGCTTACTGAAAATGTGTTACAACTACCATAACTATAGTCAATTGTGTCAGGCAATACGGTTAAATAAATCACAAAAATATTTGACTTCAACTCACCTGTTACCTCCCCCTCGGTAGTTGGATAGAAGAATGCTGAAGAGAAGAATCGATTTCTAAGTTTACACTTTATGCACCGGAATTCAGCAAGAAGTTCACTTTCGTCCATTCAAGAATACTAACAGGTAGATCACAAAACTATTGATTTCTGTGTTCCAACAGAACAAAGAATTGTTCTTCGTAATTAGCAATCATTTATAGAAAAAGTTTCGGATTTGACTGATGTCTCATTTGCGCATTTCTATGTTTAGTTTTCCTCCGTTGTTCTTGTCATCTAGCCAGAGGTCAATAAAATTTCTGGAATTTTGTAATCTAGTTTGACCGTCTGAGCACCAGACAAAGAAATTTTTTCTTAGTTTTATAACCGTGAACATCCTGAGGTAAAAAACGACTACGCCTTACTGTAATGATTCGACTTACGCAATTCCGTTGGCTTTGAAGTCACCTTGGTGGATGCTGAATAAACGATAAGACAAGAAGTAGGTAAACCTGAGAAATCGAGTCAACCTACTGTTGCTTACGACATGCTGATTCACTGAAAAAGTGACATGGCACCTAGATTGACAGTATCAATAAACAATATAGCGAACTGAAACGTATGCACTTTAAACGTGAGTTCTTTGCCAGCAGTCTATCATATCTGGTACACAGTAGAAGCGTGTCTAGTTCAAAGTCATCATGTCCCATATGAGAATACTGTTTGGTTAATACAGTCACTTGTGTCGCTTTACATGAGAAGCGAAAGCTTGGGGAGTCCAAATGGACAGATTACACAAACGCGTTTACTTTTGACAGTTGAAGCAGACAAGGCGTCAGTCACTATGGTGATTGGAAAAATGACAGACCACGGAAAAGAACATAAACATAACGGTTGATACTTTGTATAAATTAGTGATTTCGGTAAAATGAGTATATATAGATATGACGGAAAAGATGGAACCTGTTTTATCAGCTGGATGGACTGATTCTGAATTCCATTCGTTGTGTGATAGCACAGCGAATGAAAGTTTGAATCATTGGGCAAATACCAGTTGGTTACTCAGCTGTTGCGTAATCCAGTCAGATGCAGGCAAACAACATTTATTCGTCTGACCGTGATGTATGCGAGAGACCATAACAGCCATTTCATTCAAACCACATGTGGAGTTCGTGAACATGCTGAATCCTGCGGTTGAACGATTTTGGAACATTTTACGTGCTAGTCTGGTTACGCATTTCTTGTAGAAACTAGCGATTATGTGTTTTTAATCTGTCAGTGGTCCCTTCAAAGCATAAATCATTATTATGAAGATTATTTCTACCGATAATATTGGACAGAAATTGCCAGAACAATTTTACGGCACTGAGGAGTAGCAGATAATTTCAGTTTTCATGTAAATTGAATATCACAGATAACTGGTCGCAACTGTCACATTCCCATAGACTTTCCAGTCGGCTCCTTTAGAAAAAAAGCACCAGGCTGAAGTTTCGCTCTGGAGTAACCTTCAATAACATTTCCCTCAATCGACCTTCAAGTTGCCACATTCTTCGCCTACTTGATGATCTTGTCTACTATTTTTCGTAACTGTCCCTCAACCTTTAGAAACGAGGATACATTTAAGTTGCCATATACTCTTTATGCACACATGTGTTTCTCGTCATGTCACTCACGTTCTCGACCGGAACAATATACTCTGGGAACTACAAACAGAGTCAGAAGTGTTAGTAATCATCACAACTGATTGTTCATAAGTTATTGTGAAACTATTAATCCACAATTGACGTAAATCTTAACCTAAACAATCAGTCAAGCATTAGTTCAAACCGTTTGTTTCAATTAATACCTATCAAGTTTTTAAGTTTACGAAGACGCTGTTCCTCAACTTATCCGGAGAGACCACATAAACTCTTTTAGTGAATAAATAGTGTAACTTTTTTTAAACTGGCTCCATTAAAAACGGTTGGTCCAAATGAAAATGGTGTTAGGAAAAAGAAGTTAGAAACAAAAGCCAGTTGTGCTGCCCATCTTGTCATTCGGTACGTTCGTACAGGAGGCCAGTGTACACTATGAAGGTTTCTTGATGATATCAACTGATTTATCTCAAGTAGCCAATAACATTCCTCTCGAGATGAAAAAAAGAAATTATTATCCATAACTAAGCTTACAGAACAGCATTACGGAGCAAATGAGAGAGGGATTCGTCTCTGGAAACAGGAAGGGTCATACTGATTCGATCAGTGATATTTGATTTCGGAGTTCCCCTGTCTATCCAGTATCTCAGCATTGCACATAACGATATGCACTGGATGAATACCGTTACAAGTTGTTGATATGGTTTGCAGCAGACAAGCGAAAAGAAGAGATTGTTGAGATTTCGAAGTTCTCAGCAGCCACACTTCGCGGGTTTGGATCACTAAACCTTATGAAACACTTCGTGTTACCGCCGATTACTTCCACTGTATAGCTGGTGAGTTCACGCCAATATGTATGAGTTACAACAGTTAATATTACGTACTGCGTGGATAAGTAAATCTAACCAAAGAAAACTCTTACGGAAACGAATTAAAAATATTGGAACGGGCTGGTGGTCGGGGTGAAAGACGTGATGATTGTCGGATGTATATCTCACTCTTTCTGATGGCACAGAAAGGTACAGCAGTAACGGTATAAGGGATTTTATGGACGAATACAATGATAGATTTAGATGACTAGCAATCTAAAAGGACAACGTAATAGAATTCCAAACACAAAAGTATCTGTAACTTCGAAAATAGTTTTACAACCTGCCGAACGCAATGTTGTTTACTACACACTATCCCTACAAAAGGCGTGATTCATGTTCAGTTTGAATCTTGTACTTCCAGATTTCTTGACAGCTGGTTGTTGTTGGTTGATTCCATCAAGCTTATAAAGTGCATTTGGATACGATCACCACGTAGTTGTTTCGAATTTATTGCGCGGCTGATATTGCAGGTTCGTAATTATATCAACAAAATGGGACAGAGAAGATGTAGAGTGTTGCTAACAATCCGCTATATCTATTACTTATTGTGTTACCCTATTTCTCGTTGTCGAGGTACGCTTAAGTTATGATTGCGGCATACTATGCTTGTTTGGTTCGTCTCTCTACTCTCCTTTTGTCACCAGAGTTCATCGTCCTCTGCTATATTAGAAGTGTGCGTTTGATGTAGCACACAAATTAAACAATGGTTTTCATATTCGTTTCATCGGTTATCTGTTGACATATAAGTTACTACGTGGACCAAAAAGCATAAGCACTGGACGTATGTGGCTATTATGGTTGTCCTTCAAATATGCATGAGTATTTCATCATACGGTATACCATTAGTAGTCGTGTGAATAAGTAACAGGGATGACAAAATGTATTTCAGGGATTGAAAGTCGAGTAATTGTCAAATAGTTGTTGAATAAGTACACTTACTCTGATTGAGTGAATTACTTGCTGGTTTCGGGTAATCAACTGGAAAGCAAAATTGTGTGACCAGACAGAAAGATTGAGCTGATCAATTATTCTTCCAATCAATTCAAAGGTGAACAGCAACGTTAGTAAGGAAAGATGCATGCTAGTTGGGTTAACAGCAAAAAGATCCACTGGGGACTAGTCTCAAGTTGCATACCAAACGGATCACGTTGAATTGGCCGATGTGTCTTTACTTGTCTATTTTCGGTTAGGATCACGAACCCGTAATAAAACACAACCATGTAAACTGAGTGATTACCTCCAAAAATTATGTATATCTGCAAATAGTAACTCGATATCACAAGCTTATTTGATTTATGACGTTCTCATCACAAGAACTTTCTAGATCAGATAGTCTATGTTGCAAGTAATCGAGTATTCAAACATCCATAATTAAGTATGTGTAATTACGCTTGAGTTGTGACAATATCTGATATTCCTTGAGTAAACAATTGTACCAAAACAGTTGGTGTTATTCATGGAGTAAATTAAGATTATTCGGCCAATCACGTGAAGTAAATCACACGATGATCGTTGGAGGAAGACTACATTCATCTTACTCACACATTGAAGGGTAAATAGCTTTCAACACTAATACAAAGTGCTACAAAGTGAAACAGTGAGTTAAGACAATGACTAGACTAGTGGAAGAGTACTAGTGTAGAACGGGAAAAAGAGAATAACAAAACATTGGATTGGTAATTACCAGGTCAGCCGTAGTGTCAGAAGAATCCGCGAGAGAAACATCATAGCCTACTCTTCAATACATTTGAAGACATGAAGCTCCGTTTATGTCTGTTAAGAGAGATCACTGAGAATCATTGTTAACTCTGACTCAGTGGACAGTTTGAACCTCGTCTTTCGCAACGAATAGGCACATGTGTCCATCGGTTGGGTTGTGCATATGAATGCGATCAGTATTTAGTCATCTGGATCCCAATATGCTTGTGATAAGGCGGCTGTACAAGAATCTCTGTGAACACCTGAATGGTTTTGATGTAGGTTTGCTTCCGGTAGACAGTTGTGTGTATTACGCATCAGCTTACGAAGTTCTTTTATATCATACACACAGTCAACACTTTGGACAGGTCTATCTGTACACTGAAAAATGGGTACTTAGTTTGGAAAGCTAGGTGAGTACACCCCAGCTGAACGCTATTCTACTTTCTGGTTACATAGTGATGGTTTGAATCGGACTTTCCAAATGTTGCGTTGTGTTTTCTTTTATGCAAGACTACTGTCCCGCCTTTGGTACCGTAGACCTTGACTATGATAGCAAAAGTCTTCCGGCTTTATAATGAACAGTTATGGACACATGAAGACTTAAGATGGAAAAATGTAATTACCCTCACTGGGGGGACTCATTTCTGGCTTTGCCTGATCAACTGAAAAGAGAAAATACCTGACTGGATAGGAAGTTTCACAGCTTTTGTGAGATTTGTTACGGAAGTTTGTTTTTACTGAGAAGTTATAAGTATCTAATTATTCTTACCACATAAGCAACTATGTATATGTAGAAAGCCATCACAAATACTGAGCACAGAAACCGGAAACTCGGTAGAGATATAGTGCAAGTACAAAATGAATTAATAACTCGCTGTTCAGCATTTTACGTTATTGATTGTTATATTTTAGACAGGGTGAACCTTTCTACAGCAGGCAAAATTATTATCACAAGCATCTAGCGTTAACCGCTGTTCACTGTCAGATAGGTTTGACTTATTTGTGAGAGAGGGTATACTAGCACAAACTACGGACGCAGCCACGCCTCATGTATACGATATACGGACTCAGCCTAATCAACACATTGTGCGAAGCCAATTGAATAACTGCTGATATATGGCAACCGGCTATCCGCAAGATTTTCTCGGCGTTAATGACGTAGGATTGAGGCGGCGCTTGTTCATAGTTTTGAATTTATAATTCACGCTCTTTTCTGTTTTCCTTCTCCGAAGGAAATTCCAAATCTGCAGTAAAGACAAGGTGACTTCATTTCAGTCTAACCATAAGAGTTTCGGAAAATGTAACGGTTAGCTTAACAACTTTGTAACTACGCACTGCTCAACCAGGGTACCCAGAGACCTGATACTTGGATACGGATAGTTTGAAACAGGCCCATGTGTATTCAGGCCTGATGAGGAGTCATGTCTAAACTAAAGCAGGTATAGATGACCCACGTTTTGTGTCCGTGTCTTCATTTCCTGACCAGGTCTGCGCATAGTGTGCTAACAAGCTGGTGTGGTAGTAAAACGGTAGCATACCTTGTTGGTCTCATGAAAACCAGTGAGTTTTTCCCTATATGACACTCAACTTATGTTATATGATTCTTGTCGCCGATGGGATTACTGAATCAAGTACTTGTTCAATTTAAGATAGTTCACTTCTTTTTTTCTGGATGATGGAAGCATATTCACAACACCTCTTATGTTGTTTTGCATGACGGTTTCAACGCACGTTTGCGATGGTGCAGTTCTTCCGGGTAACGGCGAAAACTAGGCAACAACCTCCTTGACTTACACTTGAGTTCAAATGAATTGTCTCTAGTTTCCCGCAATCTTAACTGCTCCCTACTTTTAAGGAAACCGTAAGTCCTTTGGTTCAGTTAGAACGGGCTTCATCATTAGTCACCAAATCTAAGCTAATCCAAATTTATGTTGTATAACAGCCAGTTTCATTTTTGAGTGGTACACTACTCACAAGCGACATTCAGGAATTAAAGGGTAAGCCTCAACACCAAGAAGATGACGGACCAGAAGCGACTATCGTAATGGTGTGTACGCGCTATGGGGGAAGTGCCACCAGGGCAAGTGACAACGTACTGCTGCCCAACGTATATGAATGCGCGTCAGCCGTACAAATGAATATACGTGTTCGTGGTCCTATGTTTAACAACTTGTGCGAGAGCTCGTGCAATAAGCGACATGCAAGCTTCGCGTATTTTGCGGTAAAAACACTCGTGATCCGCCATCACAAGACTAAACTGTAGTAGAGGTTGGATAAGTGACAGGTCGTGTTTGAATCTCTCGTTGTTCACACTCGTTGAGGTGAGATTACGACCCACCCACCCTCATTTTCCCTAGGTCACACTTGGAGATTCAACCAATTTTGGTATTTAAGTGTACACAGAAGTCAACTATAAAACAACCTAAGATCATAGTCACAAACCTGAAGTAGACTACTAGTCTGGTTATAGTTCAGTGACTGCGTTCGTCCTTATATATGTATAATGGAAAGCTAGCATACACTCTTGAAGCACGGATAACCTTGAGTTGGAAGATAGTTATGCCAGATCATATAATGTACAACATAGTTTAGGTTATATAGTTGTATATAACAAATCACAAAGTAACGTACCCTGTTCTAGATATTTCGTCGGGTCAGCCGTGTTTGCAAGAAGAGGGACCGTGACAGGAATACTTTGGCAGCGAGTACAACTGACGTACACAACCTTGTTGTCGCCACAAATTGTAACTAAATGCTGATCAGTATCTTGAAAGGATTCCATGTGGATCACACATTCCGTTAGAACTACGTGGTGAATTCGTGGCAATCATACGAATTTAACACAAACTTATCAAAAAACGTCACCCTACAACTATGAGCACATGCGGCAATTCAAAAATCTAGCCGAGGACTAATAGCCAGTCTGTTATCGTACCACCAACAATGTTAGGAGGCCGATATAAAAAAGAGGGTTGGCAGCTGTGCACATCTGCAGATGAAGAGTATCTACATCCTGGCTTTTCTAACCTATCATCATCTGGATGTACGACTTCTATGTTTGGTCAGCTGATCGCACCCAATCGGATGTATAATCTGCCTACAATTTCTATCGTTTTGTTAAAAGTATTACTGAGTCAGCTGGTAGAGCGCTTGCCGCTTAGAGATATGGTGTTACTGTCGCTGGTTCGAATCCGGCCGAAGCCCTGACTTTTCACAGATGGGTCTCATCTAAAATCATCAATCTGCCCAACTGCTTATTAGTAATTCAATTTCTATGCTCAACAGTGGCGTTGGTGGATTCCAGCGTGAACTGTTTGAGAAATCCTACCGGGGCAGTCGATCCCCTGGATCATCTGGTGGATTCCATATGAGACAGTGGGACGGGTGAGTTACTGAGTCCAACTATGAAATTTCCGAGCTCCTGGCGTGGCTTCGTAGCTCAGCTGGTAGAGCGCTTGCCGCGTAGAGGCATGGTGTTTCTGTCGCTGGTTCGAATCCAGCCGAAGCCCTGATTTTTCACAGTTGGGTTTCATCTAAAATCATCAATCTGCCAAACTACTCATTGGTTATTATTGAGTCTATTTATAACCAAAAGTGACTAACCTTTATGAATTTTCTGTCAGCAAAATCTGGTATCGAACAAATGGGAAACTTCTGAGAATGTACGCTATCACATCCTCGAGGCGGAAAAGTATCCAAAAATGCCTTTGGTCCTTAAGACATCTCTTCGTTCGCATTTTTCACTGAGATTCACTAAACTAAGTATAAGTTAAAAGGATCTTGTTCGTGCATTCATGGCTTCGATTTAGTCTAAACGTGTACCCTGAAGATCTTCGGTTCAGGTTGATTCGCGCGTTTTATCGATCACACCGCGTGTAAACCTCACATCGGCTACTGGGAAATTGAACGGTGGACTTTCTTATGGGAAACTTTTGGTTGCAAGAAAGCTTTGCAATTATGTTAACCTGCCCATTTGTTACTTTGACTTGACACAGCTGTCCTCCTATTGCTCAACCAACCGTAGTGAGAAGAGGTATGTTTATTGATGAACCGGTATGTTGAAGATTTTGCGGATGAGAATTGTGTGACCTGCTAGTTGGTTACAGTTATTTGTCGGTAGTTTCTATTGTGATGCGATAATCCTAAACACCATGACTGTTCTAGTGATTTGTGTTTGACCAAATTCATCAAGGGTTAGATGTTCACGTAGATATGAGCGATAAGTCTGTCCATGTGAGGGGACTGCTGGGTTGAGTGATATAACGAAGACTCCAAGGTGGATGGGGACGCAAATTCTATCTAAGAGATTCGTTGTTTTTCCTGTGTTTCTAACAATGAGTGCACAATTTTCAACTTGGAACAAACTGTTCGAGGACCACGTTGGAGTTGTTATCGCATCTGTGGCATTGATGTGCAAATACCGGACGTATCTGGGTAGAAATTAGACGACATTGCATTTGCTCGACACTACCCTGCCAGTTGAAGCAGGTGAGCTAAATAAACTTTTACTCGTGACAGCATAAAGTTGATGTAAGAAGGAGAAAAATGAGATGTTACTTAATTCAATCATTCGTTACCGCTTCAAAAGGATAAACTAACCTGTTTTTGAGTCCTGTATCTCTGGGAGAGGAAATAATGCTGGATGCGGAAATGTAGGGACTAAACAAATTATGTAAGCTGATCATAACAATACGAAATAAAAAATTATTTTCTTATTGTTGTACGAGTTTTGTCACTACAGAAGTATGCAATAGGAAGTTGTTTATAAATGCCTCACTCAGTTCAATACACACCATCTTTTTCTATTCAATTAACTTTTATCCTTGTCGCTTGGATGGGGTTTAATATGACTAGCTGTTCCCTGATGTTTCTCATGTTGTGATACACGTTTTACTCAGATTAGTCAGTGATCAATATGAGCAACCTAATCACAGCGTGAAGGACTGAACACTCTGAGACACAATACGACATGATAAATCTTTAAATGGCAAGCCTGAATATATTATATTCATGTCGAATTTCTGAAGTTGGAAAGGTCCACTAAATGAAGGGTGAATGAAGACAAATGACTGTACGAAACGCACTGTCGAACATCATCATCATAATAGCCATGAGCTTGACCAAAAGGTGCTGTGGCTCGGGCAGCCGCTCACCTCAACAGTGACGTGGAATATCCCAGAAGTAGAAAACGTTACTAAGAAAGTCAAAAGTTAATAACAGGAGACTAAGAGGATGAACTACAAATGGGATGACTACAAGTACGCCATTGACTACGACACACTGCCATCTCGGATAACGTCTCTAACCAGTGGTTTCAGTGATCACGACTACTCCATCCAGGCAGGCGACTCCTACCCACTTTGCTCAATGGAGCAGTCAAGGGCTTCACATTTCGTGACCACGTTGTTGGTTGACCACTATGTGGTTTTACCCAACTGTCGGCGGCCTCAGCATATAATGCCCGGTACGGTAAACGCTCAGCTGGCATACGAAGTACGTGACCCAACCATCGTAAGCCACGCACCGTGAGTAGTTGACCGATTGATCGCTCATTCCGAGTGTTCCGGAATACGCACAGGCGAGCGGCCACATTGCTCACGCGATCAGTTCACTTGATATGAGCCAGCTGGCGGAGACAACGATGGTCAAACACAGCAAACTTGTCAACATCTTACTTGTGAACAGACCACGTTTCCGAACCATACAGCAAAATGGAACGCACACAAGCATTATATACCCTTCCTTTCAATGACAACCGGACGTCTTTTCGACGCCCCAGATGACGCAGTTTGGCAATGGCAACTCTTGCCTTTGCAATCCTCGCTGATATCCCATCAGCACTATTACAGGCTGACGAGACATTGCTACCCAAGTATGTGAAACTATTCACAGTTTCAAGCGAATTACCTGCAATAAGGAAAGTAGGAGTGGAAATTCCCCCGTTTTGAAGCAACATTTTGCACTTTGAAGGTACGAAGCGCATTCCATACAAACCAGCTCGGTCGCACAACCTGTCCAGCATGGTCTGCATGTTTTCAGCAGAGGGGCTAAGTAAGACACTGTTTTTTGCATACTCCAGATAGGTCAGTCTAGCGCCAGGAAGAAGCTCAACTCCAAGCCCACTGTAATCTCGAAGTGCACCCTACAGGATGTCGTCCATGAAAAAATTGAACAGGAAAGGGGAAATCGGACACCCATGATGAACACCACTAGAAGTGATGAACGCCTGAGACAGTTGTCCATAAACTCTCACCCTGTTTGCAGAGTGAGCATACAGTGATCTCAAGAGGTTCACGTATTTCTCTGGTACTCCCTTGTGAAGGAGACAGCTCCAGAGAACGTTACGAGCAACTGAGTCGGAAGCAGCCTTTAGGTCCTAAAAGACCACCACTGTCGGCTGCCCGTAAGAGTGTCGATGTTCCAAGATTCGTTGCAAGATAAAAATACGATCAACACACCCTCGATCGGATCGGAATCCTGCCTATCCTTCGCGTATCTGGCTTTCTGTGGGCTTAGTGAGTCGACGTGAAGTGAGGCCAGTGAGTACCTTGGACGCACTAGATGCCAAACTAAAGCCTCTGTGGTTGTCACATAGACTCCGGGCCCCCTTTCCGAAAATGGGAATTACTGCTGATAGACACCAATCACGAGATACCTCTTCAGTCTTCCAGATCATCCTGAGTAGTTTTGTCAGTTCTGGTAGCAATCTCTCGCCACCATCCTTGGAAAGAGAAGGAGGGAGGAGGTCTGGACCAAGAGCCTTATTATGTTTCAATAACTTGAGCTCCAGGACCACTTCTGCTTCCAACAGAGGGCCATCCGGAACGCAATAAATGATCATTCTGGACCCGTCGTCCACATGATCTGGTTGGGGCCAGCTGAACTGTTCTTCAAAATGTCCAGCCCACCTGTCAAGTCGGCGCGATTGAGTGGCGATAAGTGAACCATCTTTTCACATATTGTTTCACTTACACCGACTCGATGACCAGTACAACCACGGATCAGCGAAAAAAGCCTTCTGCTATTCCAGGATGTAAAGGCTCTTTCCATCTCATTCGATTGTTTGTCCAATTAGTGTTCATGGTCTTTGCGCAAACTTTTAGTCAGCTTGCGTTCAAGTTTTCGACAGTCGTCATCATATTCAGAACCAGGTGGGATCGACCGACTCTCGTTCATAAAGTTTATCGACGTGACATCGCAACTGAACAGCTTCATCGGAACATGTCTGTTCACAGCATGCTTTCCTAGCTTCGGCAATTTGTTCCAGTGTTCGTTAGGATCCTTCATCTCACTCGAGCTGGGCAACGTCTTCATCAACTCCTTTTGATGAGCGTCCTTCACACTCTCATCGCTCGAATGCCAGTTAGGTGCTTTACATTTACTGGCGTATATCCTCCGTGCAAATGATAAAACGAAACGGACACACACAACAGCATGGTCTGAGTCCAGGTTGTTGCTCCGAAAGACCTCGACAGTCCTTAACAGAGTGGCGTCACCTGTAACTGACTGCTATATGATCCAACTGTGTCCACGGCTGAGAGGTACACGGAGGTGTCCAAGTAACACAGGGCTTTCTCCTGTGTTGGAATACGGTGCTCCAAATTTAAAGACTGTGAGATGTGTACAGTTGCAGTAGTCTTTCGTCACTGCCAGTGCGTTGTGCCCGGACACCAAACATACCTCCTAGCCGCTTCTCAGCCGGAGAAAGTCGACCAAGCTGAGAAATAAAATCACCCGATAATATGATGATGTCTGAGTGTTTAGTTTGCCTCAGAAGGTCGACAAAGGCTTGATTGAACGCATCCTTGTTAGCATCCAAACAGCTATCCGTCGGAGCGTACACCCACTTAATCAATATACAAAACCTTTCTGGTTTGCGTCTACAGACTTTTACCGATGTATTGAGTCTGACAACGCACAAGCGACTGTTCACTGGGATCTAGTCGAGCAAGCATTGCTCTGCTCTGAAACGCAGTGCGATTCCCACCCCAGCTTGACCGCGAGATTCAGCTTTAGAGTCGCCAGAAACCCTGAGAGAGAAAAGTGCTTGGATCGTCAGTTATCTAGAGGCGAGCTCAAATGGATAACCGTGTTAGAGTCGTAGACTAGCATCTCCGACACACAGCACACATCAAGCTCCAGACTTGAGACAGTACTTGCCAGAGCAGCTTGTTGACCGACTTGTCGGAGAGTTCGGACATCAAAGGCGCCAATGTTTACCAGTTGTCTTGGCCTCAGAAAACAGTTGTAGCCCGAAGGTATATGGAAGGTAGAAAGAATAGGGGGTAAAACAGTAGGAGAAAGTCGAGATGTGTTAGTAATGTCACTGTCGAGCGAACGATAACCTCTGATATTTTCTGGTCGTTTATGCCGCGGAAGGGGGTTGATTTGAAGGACCCCAATCCGAGTCTCTGACTCAAAAGTCTGACCTGCGAGACAACAGGATATGGAGTTTTCTTGGGGGACCCCATCCCGGAGCCAATGACTCAATAGTCTGACTCACTTGACAGTGAGGGACTTGCATAGCCCGAGGACGCAGTGAATAAGACATTGATGTGTCATTCTGAGCACTGCTGCGCGCAGTGGATGTACTCGAAGATACATCAGGCTTTTGGGAGAAGATAGGTGTTTTTCGACCGTATTGGATAATACGCCGGCGGTCACGGTCAACCGTTGGGCGATCGGAGTGCTCTTTGTTTGAGGGTACCTTTTCTAACCCCCTTCTTCCTGTTACGGATGACAGCAGTGCCGCAACTATCAAAATAGTTCTGCTGTATGCCCATAGGATCGTGCCTCACTACCTAAGCACTCTTATGCGGTCAGTAGTGCGACATACAATCCTATGAGTGTAACTGCTTTTCGTCTGACTGCTCCCCTTTGGCCTGTCTGACAAGGTTGTACCTGGAAGGACCGGAGTCCTAGTCAGCATAGCCCGCCGGGTCAAAACAGTACACAAGCCCGACCACATCGCCAAGGTAGCAGCATAGGTTGGAGCACTGTCAAACGACTGCTAGCTACTCATGGATAACCTACGTTGATTTTTTTTATCACGACTGTTTACTTGCCTGTGAAAGCAAATAGGAGCATGCAGATTGTCTAATGGTTATTCAGTGATTGTTCACTGTTTTGGGTGCTCTATCCTGACGTTTTTACCTCTAATAATTGTTACACCATCCCCAAAGTATATGTTATTATACAATGACAGAGATCTACAACTGTCACATTCAATGTTAGTGGACTGACAACAGTATCAAAGTGTGTTCATCGTAGAAGAAACAAGTTTGCTAATGATGTTTTTCTCTGACTACCATCAAGTTTGCTCACAACTTACCCTCTAGTTTATGGTCAAGCCACTTTGGCAATTCACCTGTAGTAAAACGGAGAAAAGGACATCGTGATTAAATCTTGAAATTTGTCTGTGTAAGCCATTCATTATAGTGTATTCACTTTAAAGTGGTTGAGTGTGGCTGTAAATATTGCAGTTCCAAAGTGTTGAGCAGTGTGAGACGAATGGAACAAAGAATGGCAATAAGCTTTCACGAAATGTCATATTTTCTGATAGGTTATGACATGCCACCTAGTGAAACTGGGGACAAACTGAACTGAAACGAATGGGGACAGGGTGGCTTCCATACCAGTTGTCTGCAACACAACTTGCTGAAAGGTCACAACAGGATAATGCTGCAAGCGTGACAACCAACCAGCGTACCTGAAGTCGGGAACTCTGGTCAATGAATAACTGGGGCTTATTTCTGCTGAACACCCGCGATAGCCATAACTTCTGGTTACCACAGAAAATTTCGTTTAATGCACTGAGGCAACCAGAGTTCCAAACCAGAAAACATGGTATTGGAACATACCTTAGTGAACGACGGACTACTAAATACCCTTTTTGACGGAGAAAGGGCTGCGCATGACAGGCGAACAGGTTTGAACATGAATACAACAACCAAAGATGTGAAGCGAGAGCCGGGAGTGCGCAAACATTTTGTTTGAAACATTCTAACATAGAAAATAGCTCTCTATGACTGGTAACCGAGGCGCAGCTATGTTCGTCTACCAAACCAACGTATGTATGTTACTGGATATTCTCTTGTATCCTGCACTCAGTGCCTGATAACAAATGGCATTTTGAAACAAACGCCTTATTTTGTGACACAACAGATTTGGTGGATCCGGTCATTAAACAATCATTTGACCATGTGTCTTGTTCTGCTTATCAGAACTCTAGGCCCGATTATTAAGGTTCTACTGTGTGGACAAACTGTTAGTCTGAACACGTGTCGCAGCGATTATCAGCGCAAAATCACCTGTTTCCAATATTTATCTTACTGGCGCTCACGTGGAATAGTGGACGGTCCCAACTGCCCAGGTGACAGGTTTCCATTAATCTTGTTCAGTAGTTATGCGTATCATGTTGTCCCCCGTTATCTATTTCAGTGACGCGTCAGAACAGTTGTCAGTGCGCTCACAAAAGATCAACAAGTCAGTAAATCCAACCAATTGCTTGTGCATCTTGGGAGACGAAAATTCAGCATTTACACATTTACGAACGAATAAATTCGTCAGTTGGAATTCACGGGCAGTTTTACGAAGAAATGTCGACATTGATAGAAATCGTGCTAATTAGGCAGCAAGAGAGGCACCGTTGCGTGCGCGTACAATTGGATTTGTTCCTGGTTGATGATTTGGAGATATGGTTAGAAAGGTCAGCATAAAGCAGATGGTTGGAATCGGAAAATACTCTGGAGAGAAACGACTTGTCTTTCCAACTCCATAATCAGGGAAGTGAGGATTCAGACCAGCTGCTCTGCGTTTCTCCCGGAATCCGAAACAAAGTCCAGAATTCTGAGGGTAAACGCATGTGAATCTCCAGTGCTTTCGAGTCTGTTGCTTACAAGCCAATATGGCTGTACCAGTCACATCCACTGGGCCGACCTTCGTGATGACAAACCACTTCATGACGGAGAATATTAGGCAATGCATTTTAATGGTGTTGTCCTTAGTTTATCGTCTAGGTAATATACAAGAAGTCAGGATGGCAATCGGCTGATATATCTCGTGGAACACAGGGTTACATATTCGATGTTTTCATCTGCTTCGAGCTACAGACCTTAATTCAGTGCCGTCTAATCCAACAACAAAACGCTTTCTCGATACATCAGACACAGACAGTAAGACAAAAATGTCAGTCGGGAAATGTGTTGTGATAAAATTGGAGCCCATTTTCGGACTATCATCATACCACAACGTGTGGCAGCCTAGTGGTTGAGATGAATACAATTTTTGCACAACTTACGGAGACTCGCCTTCGAATGCTACTATTCCACAGACTGCGCACAGCTTGGAATAAGCTGATTTTCTCACGGCGCTTTTGGTTGACCGCGAAACGACAGCGGTAAGAGTTCATGACATATCACTGGTCAAGTTTCTCCGTGCGTTCCTGCGTGATACATACTGCAAACTATTAATGACCAATGCAACCGTGTTACTTTAATAAAACTAATCTAGTTTTATCCTGCTAGCTTCTTTATTTTTTCCATTAATCCATTGTATCCAATGTTTCCTCAATACATTGGGAACGACCGTAGCGAACTGGAATGTAGCGAACGAGAGACTAGCGTCACATGTTTTATTCTAAGACGAGTCAAATACACGAACTTCAATACCACGAAATTTAAAGCCAATTTAACAGTCACCAAGTCAACAGTAACCTCACAAACCGTTTTTTTGTATTCGCAGAATGGGTGAACGACTTTCAAACACAACTGGCTGAGCTCATGGTTTGCGACATTAAT
The DNA here is from genome assembly GCA_013368495.1 of Paragonimus heterotremus. NCBI lineage: Eukaryota > Metazoa > Platyhelminthes > Trematoda > Plagiorchiida > Troglotrematidae > Paragonimus > Paragonimus heterotremus. Next base: position 8,667 of record LUCH01003591.1, on the reverse strand, counting down.
ACTGTATTGTTGGAGATTGAACTAGTTCTACAAGGTGATCCATTTCGTTATTGTTCCATAATGTGAAATTTTGTGTATTTCACTTGTCAGCAGCAACCACCAATAGAAATGTAAGAAAATTACTCTCGGGTTCGAATCAAGTAATGTCGGTTTTTTGTTTTAACAGTAGGTGACCAACCTGAATTTATCCTATGTCCACATCATACAACACGTGATACTATGTTATTCGTACGACGGTAATAAAAGGAATGTATTATTATTTCAGCCAAGATTAAAAACAAGTCGGTCTATTAGATGTTTCAACTTGTTACACTTTCCGTATAGTATTGACAATGCAAGACGTTTGGTTAGGTAAACAAAACCATTTATTTACTCGTTCAACCCTATTAACTACAAATCTGCAACTGACCAGTAGAAACTGTTGTATACGGAACATCGATGGTAGATGTTCCACTCACTAGTTGTATTTATGGTCCATTGGAGTAACGAGCCGTAGATTCTAATTTCCGCCTATTCAAACTGTTGCATAAATTCTGGTGTCGTTTACAACGTAAACACCTAGTGCAAACGACACTGTTCGATGTTTGAATCTGTTCAGTTGTGAGTAGCCCTGCGGTTCTATGTCGCCTCCTAACTAAGCATGGTTTATAGGAAGACTACATTCTTAAAATACATACATGAATATGAGTAAGACGCTTCCCCAAATGTACGCGGTCCCATCACGAGCAGCGCCAGGTGAAGTTAAAGCTATGAGGTCATATCATACGGACACTATAAGAAGAAACCATTTTCCAAACATCTCAATAAGTCGGATAGTCCCCTAAAAATGTAACAACCAGAACATATAAACGTAAACGTTCAAGGATTGCAGCCGCAAGCTTCCAGGTAATTTGGTTTTTGATGAATTATTTGTTAACTTCTTTCATCCAAGTTACGTGGAATCCAGAATTCTGTTGACAATGCGTGAAACAATACTATTAAAATCGATTACTACATACTGTGGGTGTATTTGGAACGTTATTCCAGTTATAAAGCAGTGAATCGTAACACTTGTGAGCATGTGCAGTGAACTGTAAACCTATCGCGGGATAAAAGTATGAACATTAAACGTATCACCATCTGAATGACCTCTGAAGAAGCGAGGTCCTTTTGTTTACGTTGGGAAGTCGAAACCACTAAAAGTGACAATTGACAGTTAAAGAAATGTGGATACGTACCACTGATTTCTGAACATTGTAAGCTGATTGCTGTGTATTAGATTTACCTAGTTCTTTAAGTTGCTATTTGCTTTATTGTGTATCGTTCGCTTCTTGCTAAACTGGACACACCAAGCTACAATGAAGACTGTGAAAGTTCTAATTAATGAAGGTTAGTCAGTTACGTCTATGTCGAATTTCCAAAGTTTTCAGAGCTTACGAAATTATCACCAAGTGACGACGGCTTTATGGAAAACATACTGCACAAATCATGTGCTAACAGTGTTAATCTTGGTTTTATGGCCCGTCCGTTATTGAAAATTCACTGGAAAGACAGAGTACAAGCTAACGAATAAGGACGACAATTACACAGTACTGTGCGAGCTTCAGTTTGCCAATGTTAACTCATCACTGTTTTATAATATCTATAGAATTAATTAGGTCTGGTGTTGAGGATTTTTATACAATAGCTAACAGTGTTTGTTTGGCAATCAAACATTTAAACAAATTATGCTCAGTCAGCCGGCTTACAATAGTCAGATGATCAACAACAGATGAAAATAGTAAGTTGTATTCAAATATCCAAATGGCAGAATATCACTAAATAAACACACGCTGATCAAAACAAACGCAACTTGATCCCGCTACTCGTAAAATCTAGCCAATGAAAACGAGCAAACATAACCAACTATACTGCTAGCACAAACTGTCAATTTACGAGTAATTAACCTCATCTGAAGAAAATGCAGGTTCCCTATGAATGAGATCGTCAAATTTTATACGAGTTATTAACCTTCTAGAATTTTCGTAGATAGTGTTTAAAATCTAGTATATTTTGTAAACAGTCGGCAGAATATGGATAATAAAAGAAATGTGTTGTGCGTTTCATAGGATTGTGAATCCAGGTAATGCGTTCTTTTTGCCACTGGTAATTTTGATCACAACTTACCTTCGGTTTTATCTTCAAACCACTTAGGTACATCATCTGATATAGAAAAACAAAAAGAATATTATTATTCAAGGTGACAAGCTGGTTGTATAAATCATGGCGCATTCCGCTCACAACTTCAGCTTCCTGTTTACAGCCACGACCACCGTTATTTCAGGTTATCAACACACTGACCCTCACCAGTGTCTACTAGGACTGTGTCCAAAACCAAGAGTTCACCTAGTTCGAAAAATAAACGATGAACATGCAAAAAATCTGCCAAACTATTCCTTAGGAGGAATATTAAACGATAACTTTGCAACGCGATGAGGTGGAATAGTTAACCATCAAATATAGAGACATGCAAGGAATGTTTCCGGTATAAAAATACTTCTATGAGGCTAGAGAGAAATACATCAAAACATAAGCACAATCCTAAGAACGTTCACCTTTTGAGTCCATGTCGAGCGAATGTGATATAGGACATAACTATATCTACTTGTTATTCGATGAATATTGTCCTGAAAACATTCAATACACCAATTGTAACAACAAGAATCCGACTGAAGCAACTTTAATTTCGTTCAATTTCATGCCAGAAAATCATCATCAAATCCATGAGTCCCTGACAAAAAAGCACTTCGTATTTCCTGAAGGTACTAAGTATTTTCAACTGAACTAAGTTGAACAGTTTACTGATAAACAGCCTCGTTCAGAGTGTTAACTGAAATACAACTAATCGACGTTAAACCATCTCAGTATAAACTTCATTAACACATGACCTTGCATGGCAGTACATGAACCCACTCCGCTGAAATCTGTTAACATGGTAGTTGACAATGGAATTTATGCTTAGCCTTGATTGACGGGACGGCATCTGGACGCCTATAATCGTTGTGGAAAAGGAACCTAATGAACCGATTTATTTAGTTTGTGCATTGACATCTACTATAAGCTGATGGATGACAGTAAAGTGCTTGTCAAGCCAGTCCGTCTATTAAAGTGCGGTTTATCAACCGTTATAGAGTCAGTGCGAACACCTAGCAGAGAGGTGCATGTTTGCCACTGAAAAATATCTCAAACAATGCAAAATTAGCGGTGAACCGTTCGCCTACCATGTATAACACAGCCAGTTCTCATCAAGTGGCAACTTGGAAAGTGCTTCGGATAGTTGAAGAACACCATTAGGCTTGATAAATGAGGTGCTCTCTGGTTCCCTTATTAGTTCTGTTAACGTAAATATTATAGCCCATGAGCAGTACAGTACTTATAATTTACATACACCGTATTCACACTACTTACAAGTCAAATATGAAAACAGTTTGTTTAAAATATAAACTAGGGTTTAAGAATTAATTAGTTCAAACGTCCGTGCGCCATATTTAGGATGATTATCGGATTGAACGGCAATATTAATGTGCCAGTTTTATGTTTGTCAGGTTTCTCTGGTCTCCTGCAACGAATTTCGTTTGTACAAGTGTGAACACCTAGTAATATTATTCAGACACTGATAGAAAGTACTTTACTGTACCGGTTAACTGGAGAATGAAGCGAATGTGTTAATTCAAACTGTAACTTACAGGTTTAGTGCATGCTCACAAACTTCGTTTGAACAGTTAATCTTAGACCTGAGTGCATGAACGCAAACCTAGTTACCAAGTACTATCACTGTCACATCAGCTTCCGCAGAAAAGGTAATATTCCGAACGTTTGAATATACTCAGTTGAATGAGATATGGACTGAGTAGACAGGAGAACGCAGTTCTAAATCTTAGTGATACAATTGGATTTCTAAATCAATAAATGCATAGGTAGGGTGAAGGACGGTTGGGTGTGGCCTGCAATTTGGAAACATCCTTTCGGATACTCTGAGATTTGGTAAACTATGCATAGTACATTGAAGCGATCCTCCTGCTAATGAGCATAAGTCGCCATCATTCTACTCAAAGCATGTTGACTTAGAAGGAACAGTTTGAAACGTTTTCTGCTGACTGCAGTATAAGACTGTTATTTCTACCCTCCTAGAAGCTACCTGAGTCAGCTTGAAAGTCCATCAGGTGGAACAAACGTCCAGCGTTTTCCTGTTGGTTGGCTGTGCCACCTGATCAATTTCGGACGCGGTTGTGCTGGAAAATGGGATTACTGAGGTGACGTTCATGTACTCTCTTTCGAGAATGAATGAAAGTATGTCATTGACCTAATCATGCTTAACTTTATAGCAGCTCTGTCTGTAAATCCGGTGATATAAAAATGGACAACCGTAGGTTTACAGTCTCTACACGCCAAATAGATCATAGCATTTTCTTGGAGATAACCAGCCTTCTGATTTGTTATTTTTAGTCGAGTCCAAAGTAAGCCGGCTTAACGACTTGGCTCCTAAAAACTCATACGATGCCTTGTGCATCCCGACTAAGGTATCGTAAGTGACCTCATAAGAGGTGTATTCTTAAGCATGTGACCGGAGGGGATTACCAATTGCTCCTGATAATATAGGTTACACCAACGGTACATTTATGCTGGAGAGGTTGAGAGCGTATGGTTCAGTCAGATCATCGCTGGTCCATTCAGCCAGCGAGAACACTTATTGTACGTCACAAGAGACACCAGGGCATTCATCGTTAATGGACAGAACCTGGAGAAAGAGAACGTACTTAGACAATCTAGGGAAGTTCTGCGAATTTTTAAGGAAATTTGGTCCAAGTTACATAAAGACACATTTTGTTTGAGCGATATCACTTGAAATTAACTAAATGTTCCATCTATTCATTTGCGTGTAAACGTATTTTCACTAAGGTACTACCGGTGAAACCATTACGAGCCTCGACATCACAGCTGAACCGGCTCCATGCCACCTAGTGGTTGATGTGACAGACGTAGATTAAACAGGTAAGAGAAATCCTCTTTCTCATGGAACTCGGCTGTTTTTAACTAAACATGGACTTCCGTGCGATATGCCCTGTTTGTACCGAGGGTTGAATATCAGTAACTGAATTAATGAAGTGTTGACTTTAGAAAACCTCAACCGTTATCTGGAATTGTAAGTCAGGCAAAACGTGTGAAGTGCAGTTGAAAAGTATAGCACATCTAACAAACTAAACTCATCTAACTGCACGTTTTTATTTCCTGACAGGATAGTGAACAATATACTCAGCAAAATACATTGCAGTATAAAGGAGTTACACTAGTTAACAGTTACAAATGTAAATGAATATTCTTGAGATGTCCTAAGTGGAACTCAGAAGCTCATTCTTGCGACCAGTATTTCCACAAAATTGATGTGAAAATCGATATAGTTTATCAGCGTTTTAACACGGACAACAACACGTAACAACCGAGTGTGATGTATTTTTACTAAGAAAACACTCGCAACCCAAACGCGTTCTGTACAAAATTGATCTTTTTACCGCCGGAACTTACTTTATTCTCAGCTCCTTCAACATTTCTCGAACTGCCTAATTATAGCAATACCAATTAATGGTGATGACTAGTTGGTGAAATGATTTAGCTCACGCCAATAAACCGTTAAAGTGTTTTAAATTGAAAAAGTTACTTAAGAAAAGAATGAGATACATTAATTGTTTTTCCCGGACCGCTTGTAGATGATTAGGTTGTGTTTTTATGGTCAGAAAGCAGTTAGCAAATGTGCAAACCAAAAGAACATAAACCAAATATAATCCGTCAATATTAACATGCTAAATCCCCTACAATACACTCGGAACTCACACACCGAAAGGAACACAGTGAGGTATAGTGATTTCAGTCAGTTTTCGAAATACTGAGTAGTTCAGAAACTTACCCCAGAAAGCGTCCTTTCTCTCTGTCATTTGCGGAGAAGCACATGAATACGGTGTAATGTCATTAAACGGACCAGCAGAAACATGAGGTAAATTGCGCTAATTATTTGGGAACATGTGAGTCAGCTATGATTACAAAATAAATTTTCAGTCAGATTCACCACAGTGCTGAGGAAGTGATACATCAATCCAATGCTCAGCTTGAGATTTCAGTTGCCTTCCATAAAACTGCAGTTTGGACTTCTTTTGGACTTCATTTTATCTTATCAACTCTTGCGTTCTTAATCAAGTTTTTGAAACTATGCTGAATTATCCGTGGGTTGTGTGATGCAACCGATTCGAACACTTTTTATCTTGTCCATGATTTACGCGTCATTCTTGTTAGCGCATGAAATGATCTGTTGCCTAATGTCGTCTACAACCTCATTCAAAACAGTCGAAGAAAACTTGACGATAATGCTCGAGCAAGAAGCGCACCAACCGCCGTTCAATAAAATACAATTTTCGGTCAGACGCAATGATCGCAAAATACTTAGTACTAAAAAATAATTCCACAGTTATTTGAAGCTATTTTCTCCCACATGGTTATAGTATCTGTTTGGCACATGTTCAACAACTTCGATACACATCAGGCAGAAGAACCAGAAAAAACTAGGAAATAAGTCTTGTTTTTCAATTTGCCACTCACATACACAATAGTATCTTTGAGGAAGTTAAATATCGCGAGTTTTGGCCCTACTTTTAGTTGATTGCAAAAAGAACATTTTAATAATGCATTTCTATTGTAGTTTGATTCACCTATAATGTGATGTTAGCCGGAAAGATTTTTAATGTTCAGTGGTGCAAGATATCCTAAGTTCATGGTTTTTCTATCTTAAGTTGTACATGTTTGTACGTGTTTACAAAAAGCTCGCTCATAGACGTAAACAAGCACAACAGTAGCTATCCTTCTCAATCACTTCCAACATTGGCATAAGTAAACGCACATAAATGTTATTTACAATACTGATGTTGAAAGTGGCAATCTAAGTAATCGAAACTTGTTTTCGATAACTGATTACATAATGGTTTTCATGGGCATAATAAAACATCGAGAAACAACTCAAATCTATCACACCAGTTCTTATTCTGACACAAAGCAGGACGTTTGGAACCCATAGCAGAGCTGTTGATGGTGTAATTTTACGTTGTGTAATTATATGTTGCATGAATTCAAAAGTTAACCGGGAAGAATTTTTCATTCAGGTAGTTTTCACAACCTGTGGCCAAATACATTCGGGACTGACTGACGAATCACACACATATATGTATTGACCTTAGTTGATATCGTGATGAGAAGCCTTCTTCTGTTCACTGACGGCCTAAACAGTTTAGAAGATTGTCTTGTTCCGTGAAAGTATTCCCGCGTGAACACTGAAGCTTCCCAACGATTGAGTGAATGGAAACTAACACAAACTGGCAAGAAAGCGAGATCAGCTCCGCTGTCTGGATAACTGATAGTGACTGTTTGATCCTACAAGAATGCAGTTGCTTGCACGCTCAGTATTTCGTGGTTATGCGGGATAAATTATTGGGTTTCACTCAGGTTGTCATGGAGTCTTAGCCGTCCTATATGAGTACCTCTAAATTTTGGAACATAAAGCTATTACATGTTGGAGCCACCTACCCCCTACCGAGTCGGTTCTGAGACAAAGCTGTGTAACAGTGATCATCCCAATGTTGTGATTTCTAATTAGAACCACAAATTATTCGCTGCTTACAAGTGAGTGTGCATGGAGCTGGTGTACGTGCAAGTTTCCTGATAGAAAGCTTACATCCAAATATGCGACTATGGGGATCGTTTCATCCAAACTCACCTGCATCAACTCTTGAGAATTTTACCAAGTCTACAAACAAACAAGAAGAAAATGAGAACAGGAACAAAAAATGTCTCAAGGAAAACTGCTTTTGTACTAAATATTCGAAGACGGCTGGAGAAGTAGGAACTTTCTGCACTGCATGCGAATGGTGAGTATGTGTACATTTAAACACTGTGTCTTGAAATATAGGTTAAGAATTCCAATTTCACACTACTGATGACATTTCGACCAACGGCTAGTCCGATCATTTCAGTTGGTGGAAAAATGCGTCAGAGAATTGAGTACTGTGAACGACCCGATGACTAGAGTGCATAGGTAAGTTTACTACTTCGCAGTGTGCCATGTCCGTTCCCACACGTCGTGGTACGTTTTGATATGCCGCCTGTCACTGTTGACGAGCCCGAAGTGCTTGTGTACTTTGTCCGATGAATTAGGCACTGACCCCAAATTCCTCTCGAGGCTAAACACCACAATGACCAGGTCAGGCTGTATGTACACTGGGTCACATTCCCCTTCAATAGTTTGTAAGCATACTAAAGCATATCATACAGATACTTTTACAGCGCCTGCCATCGACTCTAAGGTCATACGTTTTCTTACAGTATTTGCTCACATTATAAACGTTCTGTAGGAGATGTTCCTCAATGAATTCAACTGAATGTATGTTTGAATTGCGATAAATTCCATTGTCTAGGAAAATTATTATGGGCCATGACAATGCTTTTGTCTATCTCCTGAATATGTTATGGACGGTAAAAATAATAAGCAAAACTGTGAGAAGATAGTTACCTCAGTATGTTTGAACAAAACAGTCAGAAAACGAAAACTGGTAGATGCAAGCATTTCGTATTGACTCGTCAGTACCAAATTTACAATAACATGAAACGGTT
>LUCH01003590.1:49905-63849 GCA_013368495.1 Paragonimus heterotremus | reverse complement strand
AATCAAACAAGCAAGCACCCAGTCAGTCAACCAGTCAGTCAATCAACCAATCAATCAATCAATCAATCAATCAATCAATCAATCAATCAATCAATCAATCAGTCAACACAACCGAGCAAGCAAACGAATAAACACCTCAAAATCTACTCAGCAACGCATCACAGACCAAATCGACTGCCCTAAGTCAGAGTCACACGGCACCGAACACGGTAACAACAAAACACAACACACCATCAGATCTCACGTTGTTTCCTCCATTCTCACAGCCTTTTTGTGCATAACAACCCAATCGATGACGTTTTTACTGAAAACTCCATTACGATGCTGAATCCAACAGTTTGCGTAGTGCGGTGTTCGGAATCAAATTACCATCTCGTATTCTATAACACAATGTTGGTCAAAACCATCAGTACGCCAGTAGGAAAGACCAATAACTCAAAATTGGAAACAGCATGTTCACTCTAATGACATTAACCCTAACACTTCTGTCTCCTGACCCACTCTTAAAAATTCATTCTTGTGCAATTCTAGCGCACAAGACTACCATACATCGCAACAATAGTGTCATTCATGTTGCACACATCGGTTTGAATAAGTTTAAATTCGAACATCATTCTAGTGATTCATAGGTTCCTTTACTCTCGCCGTCTTCGTCAGTGTTCCCGCAGCAGACACCTCGGATTACCTCAGACGATATGAAACTTCGCTTTATGTCTCAAATACCACCACGGACATGTGGTGCTCAAAGCAATATGACGCTCGTTTTCCATCATTGCAAAACTGTATTGGTCCACTCTATTCAATTCAACCGACCCTTTGGTTTGACTTTGATGAGCTACCTCTTCGAATCATTCAGAATCTGTTAGTCAGTTCTTGATACTCATTAGATTGCATATCTCTAAAACAAGTGGTAACAGTGGGAAGAAGCCACATTTTCTCTTCCGCATTTTACTCCATCTATGGTTTATAGTTGTTTTCACTCGCCATTGTTCGGATTCTGGTAGGCAATTTAGAAAGCACTTGGTTCTCATCTACCAACACTTTCAGAACGCCCGTTATGTTTTGCTCTAGGGTTCGGAAACGCGGCCTGTTCGCAAGGAAGATGCTAACAAGCTTGCTGTGTTTGACCATCGTTGTCTCCATCAACTGGTCCATATTAAGTGGACTGATCGCGTGAGCAATGTGGCTGTTCGCTGGCGCGTATTCCGGAACGCTAGGGATGCGCGATCAACTGGTCAACTACTCACGATGCACAGCTTGCGATGGTTGGGTCACGTACTCCGTATGCCACCTGACCGCTTACCGTACCGGGCATTATATACTGAGACCACCAACAGTTGAGTAAAATGGCGTAGTGGTCAAGCAACAACGTGGTCATGTAATATGAAGACCCTGACTGCTCCATTGAGCAAAGTGGGTAGGTATCGCAAGCTTGGCTGCAGTCTTCGTGATCACTCAAATCGCTGGTTAAAGAAGCTATCTGAAATGTCGATGTGTCGCAGTCAATGATGTACCTGTATTCATGCCATTTCTGGTTCTTCCGCTTAGTCTTCTTTTAATAATTTTCAGCCTTCTTAGTAACACTTTTTTCCAGGACATTCCACGTCACTGTTGAGGTGAGTGGCGGCCCGAGCCACAGTACCTTTTGACCAGGCTCATGGCTGCTATGATGATGATGATGGTGAGCAAGATTCGTACGCGCGGGAACTAAAGGTCAAGCTCCAGCGTCAGGAAGTTGACGGACTAGAAACGACTATCGGAAATATGTGACGTGTCACCGACGGTAATGAAGATGCACTAGTGGCAACAGATGCATACACACATCACAGTCATTCAAAATGGTGTTCGCGTTCGTTTTTCTATATTTTCCTATAATAAACAACGTTTCAGGCTAAACGTCTTTTGCAACCATAATAGTCTTGGCATACAAGGGATTATCAAACCAGGTGGGGTTTGCAAATGGGCCATACATCTGTGATGAAAATCTACTCAGTTCGTCGCTTATCCAAACTCCGACGCGATGGAAGATCTAACTAGCGACCAATCTAAGCGTCGCTTTAAGATACCACACCATAATTAGACGAACGGCTTCAACGTCACATCTTCCGTTATTCGCCAAGTTTTTTGTTCTGCATTACACTAATCGGCTTACAGTTTGTGACTTTCCGTGTGACATTGAGACCAGCCAATGACAGACTCTGATTTCCCTATTACTGGTGTACATCTATAAACGCGGGTTATCGTCCCTTGAACAACTGATTACCGTAACCAGTTAGAAGGTCATCTCTTCATTACTAACGTAAAAGGTTTCAATCCGAATACGATTTCAAGGACTCTTCGATATCTTCGGCAATGTTTGAAAATATAGGATGCATATAGTTCGAGTCCAGTCTGCGAACAACAGTACCAACAAACGGAAATGAGAAAAAGGTGCAAGGCAATCAAAACTGAACAAGCGAAAGAAAGAAGGGGCAAACAGAACGATCTTGAAGATTAGAATGATAAATGAGTTTGTAAGAAAGTGCAAACATTCGCTACAAGCAATTAGTTGCGCGACTGATGCAAGTGGCACCACGTTCATATCAGGTCTCCTTGAGCGACATACACCAGGGCGTTCATTCAGAACAGGCAAGTGAGATATTTTGATGTCTAGTCTTTGTCAGTACACCATGTCGAGATACATTGACTGTATCGCTGTTAAGTAGACTATGTAGAAAATAGATTGGTGCAAATCTCATCTACTCTTTGCAATCCATCTATCTGGGTTCTGGTTAGGATGGAAAAGGTAAAGAGAAAACATATAACGAGGGATTCTGCATGATAAATTTTGAATTCACGATATCGGGATTGCTGCGATCAAGACTGCAAACAGAGTGGCCAATAATCTGATATATCCGGTTATATTTTAGAGGGTTGCCATCAGCTACAATTCCACGGAGAGGTTAGTACAGTGATCACGGGAATTACAGTGTTCCTAAAGATCCTGGCGATAAGCGATATTTTTCTTCATGTATATTTTGTATGTATCTCTATTTCTCTAATCCAGTTTCGGGATCATTCCACTCATGTGTGTCAGTGGTTTGTCTGCTTCCTTGGGCAACACAGTGCTGAACTATTCGATAACTTACTGTTGGTTATGACCTGAGGATAACCGTCTGTTTGAATCGAATGAGAAAGCCATTTCGGAAAATCGGTTAGTTTCTTCAAACCTCACATTCACATGAGTCCACCACAGTTTTGCTTAATTGTTATACTTGGTCTCTGGTTATCCCCGTTGCTCCCAGAATAAGCTAGAATAAAATGTTCTTCTTGTTTTCGATTATACTGTAAACATGCAGCTTGTTGTTATCTTAATCATGAGCTTCTGCTTCGTTCCTGCTGGTATCACGTACAAAACTCAAAGAGAAACATACTTAGAAAGTAGACGCTATACCATTTCGTCTATTTCCAAACTGCGTAATTGTGTAGTGAAGTTGCAGTTACGATATTTGTCAGTGGCTTGTAACGTTAATGGTTTGAAAGGGATTTGAACAGGTTTAGTATGACAATTCAATCCGGACTAAATGTATTGGAGTTGGTGAATTAGTCATGAATACGAGTTAACATGTGTCAAAATGCAGTCAAATTCGTCGACGAGATGTGATTTGTTATTAGAAACAGTTTGTGCAATCTGCATTGTCGATTTGAATAGAGGCAGGTCTAGATCTCGTCAAGTTGAATGAGAAGTTATGGTACCATCTGTTTGTTTAGTTGCAACGGGGTTAATGTACCACGTTCACTGACTTCTTCCACGTGAACAGACAAGGAATCACACATAAATGGAATCAACAACGCCTTCAGATGCTGGAATGTACATACAACCACTGAATCGCCCATCATTGGGTGTATTCAAGCATATTCGTCCCATGGCGAAATCGTGGCTCATTAGTCTGCTCTCTACATTCTGATCAATCTCCAAAGTCTGATCTTCGACAAACAGCACGTCAAACTCAATGGAATCGAGTGAAGGACTGTAGCTGGATGAATGAGTGACACTCAGTAAGGGTCACCTAACCGTTCTATACTGAGCGCTCGGAGAAGAGCCAACAAACTGTTTCATTCAGCATGAGTACACGCAAAAGCGCAAGTCAAGTTTTCTAATGCTCAGTTCGAGTTAACTAATCGATGCGATCTTCTCCTGTCCCATGGTGTATGATCTATGCAATCGCTCTCAGAAAATGGACTCGTCATATCCTAGGAAATGAATCCGACCAGTTCACTGATTCTTGATGATCACCCTCACGCGGACACTCCACGGCCTGCTTCGCCCTCGTTTGGACTCAACAGTTAGAGATAGTCCGAGTGGGGGATCAAACCCCTAACTCCTCGCGTTACAGGCCACACCATTTATCCGCTCAGCCACCAGCTCTACGAGCGAGAGCACCTAGTTTCCGATGAGATATCTCAGACTGCTTCTGCCGATGTTGAATTAACCATGGTGTTTGCTCAAATGATCTGGCCATCGGTCTTCTCGTCGCCAACTTATAAAATTTATGTACGTGTGACCGACAGTTGCATCATTCAGTCGATACGGCAGGAAAACCATTGAAAGACTGGAGGTAGCCAAGTGTGGCGCAAGTCAGACCTAGTGTGCAATGCGCCACATCCATACACAAAAGTACTGAGGCCAAGTTAGTAAACACTAACAATCAATAGGATGCGACAGTCGAGTGCCTACAAACCACCAACTTGTAGCCAACTCCATAGATGACAGACAGACACAGCCACCCTAGCACTATCAAAAAAAGACCAGTACTTTAGGGGCAATATGAACCGTGCAGACCACAACCATTACGTTTCCCGTGGGATTTCGTAAACATTGACCTAGACGACAACGATACATTTCAGGAATGGCTTTCTGGCCGCGGATTTTTTAAATGGGTCAGAAATGTAGATCCGAAATATAAGTGACTGGACCGGACCCACTGTAACGGAAGCTCAACTTCCCCGCATGAAAACAAGGAAATGCATATCCGAAATCATACAAGATGGAGGTCACGTACACAAGTATAAGCAGCACGTTTGACAAATTGTAACGCACAAATGTTTCCATAATCCACCCACATATCAAAGCCATTACATAGATCGACTTGAATGAATCGGATGGTTTGCCTTGATCGAGTGGGCAGGGATCACATAGGAAAAGACTTTCATCTACCCTAGAACTAGATGAGATGAATTCAGAAAATCGCCATGTTGTTTGGCCTAGGTTGCTCGTTCCACAAGACCGAATGAGGCGGTAATCACAAAAAGAAGCAGCAAGAACAGGTGGTATATTTTTCAGCTGGAAACGCAAAAGTGAACACGGAAATGAGCCTCAGAATAAGTTTTATTTAGTGTTACGCTAAGTTTTTTGACCAAACTTTCAGCGGAGCTATCCCGTTTGAACGATAACGAAATACGAACAAGCTTTCTGTCTGCAGTTTAATTGCCTCAGCGTTTACCGGTATGTGGTTACGAACAAACAACCTTGGATAATCATTTTCAATGAGTGTGGTAAATAGAAACTGCCTGTGTGGGATCAACTCGGTGATTGATGTCAACCAGAGGTGTATTTTGATTGATTAGGACAAATCCATTACGAATTCAGCCTGATACCGCTTCACTTTCAATGTCATATTTACGGCGAGCATGATAAATAAACACCACAAATTTCCCCATGTATCTGTACTTCCTGTAACATTCGACGGAAATCACCCAAACTTGGCAGCTGTAATAAAGCATCATATAGTTTATTTGCTAGAAAAACCAGGAGCTAGAATATGATTATCACTCCATTTGGAACTGCCCGAAGTGATCACGTGACTAGCAAGCAAACAACGTACACGCTGAGAACATCCGCCAATTGAAAATCTGAACTAGCGTTTTGGACTGCGAAAACGTTGGTCTGCTCAGAGTGATTATCGATCAAGGGTATGCACATCATTCTACTGACTGGTTTGACAGGGAAAGGTGTCTATTCTCCGCAGCGATACCTCTATGCAATGTGGTTTAGGTGGCTGGTAGTAGTCACTATCTGAAGTGGACGAAAATATATAACATGCCGCACGTTTGTGTGAACAATGTGTCAAATACACATTATCAAATCACTTCAATCAATAACGGACAGAAAGGTAAATAATTGAAAAATACGTTCAGATGGCTGTTAAGGAAACCAGGATACCGCAATTATTTGTTTACAGAATATATGCCATAACGCCTCCCTCCTGTGTTAAGGTATGCTGGCTTCTTCAGCGAAGGCTCATGTGTGCAAATGAAGCGTTGACTTTGACACAGTTCGATAAACACCCACGGTGGCAACCTAGAGCCGGTCAGTCAGCTCCAATTGCATTGTACTGGTATACCTCATAGATCCCGAAATAACTAATTCCTAGACAACATGGCGTTTTGTGACGTGTGTGTCGGAGGCTGGATAAATTTATGTACTATTGTGACCACGAGAGAAGTTTGACCCAGAGGGGGGGTATCTATTACAAGCATGTGAAAATAATGAATGAACGCAAAACACTATTTTCCACGGCTGCCATGTATTTGTATCCTTGGCAGTAGTGCAGCCACATTCTCTTTAGTGACACGTCACACATAGTCCACATTATACAAGTTTCCGATAGTCGCTTCTAATCTCTGGTTTTCCTGGCGTTGTTCTTTAATTTCCGTGCACACGAGTCGTTCTATATCACTCACAAACGAAACTGTATGTCACACACCAATACGATGGAATACATAACACCCAGATATATACGAATAACAGTTTAGAGAGGGCAACAGCCCAGTTACACTATTTGCCATTTCGCCTCCCAAGCCCATCATGTTGGGCAAACAATCTCCAGACCAACCCGTCGATAGCAAGGGTCGAAATGTTGAAAGCTTTCTTGTTAGCCAACTGAAACAGATCCCTTTGATTAACATATTATAGTCCATGCTTATGGCATTTTAAGAAAACAAAACGTAATATTACTCATCTATTGATCAGAAAATAGCAATGGTTCTCCGTCAGTTAGTGAAGTTTCATACATACGTACGTAGTTTGACCCCCTATAACAATGAACACATCACATGACTGGACATCGAAGTCAAAATGAACAACAAAAAAAGGTGTGCGAGGAAATCGCACTGATGATCATGCAATCAGATCCCAGCAGAAACGATGCTATGTACACTATTTGAATTAAAATGTGCGTGACAAGAAAAAAAAGACCGCAAATCACTGTGCACAATACATACACACAAGAAAAGTAGAACAAACAAACCCCCATAGACTTCATGATACACAATTGATATTGATGATTGAACCACAAAAATGATAAAGTCATGACAAAAGCGTCCTGAAACAAGCCAGTTTGGCTCAAACAATCGAAACAATGGATTAGATGAGATAAATAAAGTGTGTGGACAAGTGCAGATAGGAGTAAACTGGTCTCTGATGAATCGAGGAGAGGCGGTAAAAAGTAGGTCGGGTAGGATAAAAATAAAAGACAAACAGTAGAGAGAGAGCTGTTCGTTTTCGGACAACGAAGGACGATAAATTCTTCGCAGAAAGACGAGGTGTTTCTGATGAGGTTGTATTCGGAGAAAGTGATAAGCAGCAGGTTACTCCATATTTGACGTAGAGTTCAAAGTTGCACACAGATAAGTTTTCAAGAGTCTTCGGGAGGATGTGAAACTGACATGAAGGAAACGGATCAGAGAAGTTAAATTAAATCAGAAGTTGACATAACGATACGGTAAAACAACTGTTCGAGAAAAACATTTACGAGAAACCCCCCCACAATGAACGAACACCGCGGAGATGGACCAAAACCGCTCCGATGTCATACTCCACAGTACCAAAACAATTTGTATCATTCCCCCGTTACCGTTCGCAAAGGATGTCATAGCCACAAGGATAGCGTACCAAACACTAAGGCGGTGTTCTTCTTGGCCGATTGACGCAAACATTTAGTTTACCCCTGGACACAATTTAGCCTGATATCTTCCATGTCCGAATACTTACGCAGATAGGTCAACAGTAGATATTCTCACCATACAGATCTGCGACTTTGCCGAAAAAATGGTTTCAGGAATCTAGTGAGTGCATCACAACGCGTTTCCAACGTGCGCACGCCAGGAGACAGCCATACAAGCCCGTGATAGAATGGCACTAAACACACAAAGAGGAAAGGTGCTGCATGAATGGATACCCGTCATCAGCTGCCTTTGGACTGAGAGACTCAAAAGTACGATTGGAGCATCGAGAGACGCCAGTCATTAATGTTGCCTGTTTATTGTTGCGGCATGTGCTTCCACAAAATGTAGCCCAGACGCAGTTAAAGATGATATTTGCCATCCATTCACTAACTGCGCGCACAGCACGGACATTGTAGTGCTGACTGAGGACTTGAACACTTAAATAGGCAGGATAGGTGCTGACGAGCTCCACTCAAGTGACTCGCACTCTTACGATACTCGTCGAACAGATAACAGTGAACGTCTGAATTGATTCTGTGTTAATAACGGTCTGTTTCTGAGGCATACTAATTTTCAATGTTCTAGACGTCAATGTCAACTTCTATCGCCAAGTTAATCACATACACATATTGATCAAATGACCACCAACAACCCACGGTGTGGTTGTTTCCAAAACCACAAGTTAGTCTGAAGCACGTATGTAGGTTTCGATCGTGCATTGGTATATGCCAAGTTTGTCCCGTGGTTTGGTGCCTAGTCACTTCGTAGTCAAACACAAACTGACATATCTAAGCTAGTAGAGCTACATGCACCACAACACGACTGTCCCCAGTACAGGACCCCACCTACCGGACAGTATTCAAGCCCATTAGGCACGTGTCCGGCATGTGATTTACGAGTGTGGCGATACTGTTCGCCCAGTTACCAGATGCTGAGTTTCTATGCATTCACCCGAGCTTGTTGACACACGCCGGAACATTCTATCTAGTACTGGGGCATACTTCGGTTCGCGAGATTACTCAGGAAGACGTAGGTAACTGCGAGAGAATCGGGAGGTCTGGTGGAAGGGACATGTTATCGATAAGGAACAAGCCGCTGGTAAAGGGAGTTCTCGAGAGCTTTGCCATTTCATCCGAAGAAGAGGCAGAAAGAAGCTAGGTGCGAGCAAGGCAACCTGCAAAGCTAATGGCGAACCTACTCATAACCTGCAAAAATATTTAAGACGCCGGGATGAACGCTTTCAGTAGCAGTCTAAGTGTCACCCACGCCGTTGGCATCGCCTTCCAGCACCGTTTATGCTGACTGGTCTGTTAACATTTGTGTACCCACGGAAACAGGAGCTTCTCTTGAAAGCAAGTAAGACATCTGGTAAAGACACACGTTCCGCTACCCCCCTTACGGATGAGGTCCAGTTTTAGTCAAAGAGCTGACATCTCCGTTCAGGAGACTGTAGGTCGGCATAGTCGGCCCAAATGACTGGGGGATTGGTTAACATCATTCCAAGCTTCAGCAGTGGCTCATGTACTTTGTGTACAAACCAGCGAGAGATTGGCACGAATCCCATTGCGCCGATGCTGTTTGCAACCACTGTACTTCGTAAACTACGCTTAAGGCGGAAGTTTAAACACCACCGTTCATATAGAGAGGCAGCAATTGTTTTTTTTAACACTGGAAGGGCGTTTGACAGAGCTGCACTATGGGACTGTCTATCCGGGAAGAGTATACCCAAAAATTATGCCGAAACCTTGGAAGCAACTTATTGTCAGACATCTAGACCGGGTTGTGGTATACAGCAGCTTATCGCCGAACTCCAGCAACTCAGCTGGGGTACGACAAGGCTGTTACCCCCCCCCCGTTTCCTATTCAACTTTGTAGTAGATGAGATTTTGGAGTGCGTTTCGACAAACAGTCCATATAATTGCGTGGAACTAGTCTCAGATACTAGACGCTGAGACCTAGATGACATCACACAAATCTGTGGGAGTTCACGGGAAACCCAGAATGTCTTAGACGGGTTACAGGTTCCAGTGTAACTTTTGAATCTTCTAGATGTACGGTGTTATTGCAAGACTGACAAGACCATATGCACGCACAAATTCTTGAGGCAGTTGAGAAGTTTATATGCATCGCGAGTTGTATCAGCGGTTATGGAAGGTCAGATGGGGTCATAAGTCGTAGAGCTCGAGTGGTGGTTGTTACCCTGTTGCTGCGGCATGATACCGGTCTCTCTATGAAAGGTCAAGTGTATTAGTGGTCTTATTGTAAGGCTGCGAAACCTAGTCCATTCTCGCGGAGGATGGTCACGCACAGTCTGTTTTCAACCATCGGTTTCTCTAAAGAATTAACTGGGTGCGATAGAAAGATCGTGTCAGCAATGACAAAATTCGCAGATGTGCCTTCAGGACGGAGGCTTCATCGACCTCTCAGGATAATGATCTTGTCTAACAGGGTTTATTGGCTTAGCCACATCTTGAGGATGTCAACTCATCGATGCCTACCCCATTGTGTCTTGTTCGCAAGTGACAAGTTAGGCTGAAAGTGGCAGCCAGGTTGCTGGTTAATGTAAAACTTGGGTTTGGGGTGTGACGGTGCTGATATTGAAGCATGTTTAAGTAGGACGCTACCGGCTTTCGGATTGGGGTCCAAAGGACAGGGAACACCTTTAGTTGAGGACACTGAGTGTTACAACAAAGAACAGAAATCATGCTACAATCTTTACGTGCAGCAATTTAAAGTCACTACTCTTTCTCTTCGCATATATTTCCTCTCCCTTTTTTGTCGTATGCAACATTCAAATTCCCTTATCTGTTGTAACGTTTTTACCCTCTACGTAACAGTTATAGCACCAAATGTCGCATAATATATAAATATATGAAGAAAATGAGAGCACAGTCGTGTCTTGCAATGTATCGGCAGCGCCTAGAAACGCTTTCGAACAAGTACAGATTTGCGCTGTACTCGGAAATTTTCAAAAAGAAGTTTCATCATAAAACTGTCGATGTGTATGTTCATTGTAAAATTCCACATTAAGCTTCCATCAGTAATAATGAAGGCCTAAACATTACAAAGTTGAAGGTTATCGGTGTAGCTTCGTAGCTCAATTGACAGAGCACATGTCATGCAAAGACATTTGGCTGAATCGAACGCAGTCGAAGTCCGGAACTTTGCCAGCTGAGTCTTTTTACAATGAATAAATGGGTCATTTCACAACTCACGAACGATCGAAGACAAAGTAAAATGGTGCGAATGTGAAAAAGTAGTCAAAACGATTTGGGAACATTTTAATGTGGAGTGAGGGACACCAAAGAAAGCTAACAGTATTGTAGACACCGAACATTTGTTTAAACAAAGTGTAGCGAAGAATAGAAACTAAACAGAAATGTGACAATGTTGGATTATCAAAGAAGAAAACACGTTTTTCGGAGAGTGAGTGATGAATATACCAGGCAGAAAATTCAAGATCAGACGTCTGAAATGTGTCTATCTCACCTGGGGTTTTATTATCCGATTCCAGTGGGGTGCCACCGATCACAACTCCGGCGAAAGTGGTCGCTCGTGCTGAGACTCCAGTCGTAGTGCTTCGAGGAGCAACGTAAACACCAGGATGTTGTGGTCCACCGGTTAAATGAGCACCCACGGGTTCCCGAACAGAGGCTGCTTGACCCGTGTGATCAGATGCCGCCTGCTGTTGAGCCGCTGAACCATGATGGCCTTGCCCGATTGGTCGAGGAACTGAACTAGACGGATTGGGTGAGAGAAGGCTGCAGTAAAAGAAGCGAAAGAGAATGGCAAAGTAAGCTCCTTGCTTTCTACCACCAAATAAGCCGTGTGTACAACTACACTCAAGGGTACCGATAAAACCAATCCGAACTGGTGAAACATGGACAAGTTTGAATGAACACGATCAGAAGACTACCAGATACGAAACTACAAGTAACGTCTCCATAGATTGACATGAGGAAGACAAACCCGTCGCAGAGTGGAAGGAAGTGCTGAATCACCAATATGAACTATCGATTGTTCCACAACAAAATTTGGAGGACAAACCATTGCACGGGTACACAGTTGTGGGGCGGTCGATACTGCTGATAGACACTATCGATTCGCTCGAGGTCGAACTGACACTAGTAGCTGCTCGTAACAGAATCACACACACCATCACAAAGATCAACCGTTTATCATTTGGGAGCTGCAAGTTATAGCTACCATATTTATCCAAAGATGTAACACAGCCTGTGTCTCTACATAACAGTGAACACCATTCAAACCAAGGGGAAAATTTACATAGATATAAAAGCGGAGCCTTGTTGTTAACCACCCTTATCTCACGGAGGGTGAGTTGAGGATTGTGTTCATCACACCTGCGACAGGCTAAGCTGTTTTTTCAACTCAACACCAAACAAGACTACTCCGGTCACAAGCGTCCTCGGCTAGGCCCTCTATAGACCTCAAGAACATCCAACCTTCATATGTAATCCAGAATGACACAAGTCAGCCATGTACCACCTTGTAGATGTATGATGTCTACGTTCACATAACGACCTAGTAAATACAGTAATCCCCAAGGTGGACACACTCGAAAAATGCCTCGATAATAAGACAACAGATAAGTAACTGGCAATTATTATTCACTATTTTTAATTACTGTCAGTGGGTAGTTCGATATGATTACAAATCCTAGTGACAGTATTCGTCGAGTCAGCTAAGTTATTTAATGGCCGGAAATTCGACCCCAACGGCGTACAATTGAAATTCAGTGCCATTCGGCTAACTCTGTCCGTGATTACGAGAGTGTTAAAAATTCAGAGAGTAAGCATAAGAACATATCCAGAAAATGGGTTCACTGACCACAACCAAACTGTATTTAAGGCTTGCTGGTGCGGAACTGCTTGATGACAATCCTTTCTGTGATCGTAGTCTATCCGCAATGTTTTTGCACTCCGGTAGGATGAAATCATTCGTAATATTTTAAGTACAACTTCGGGTAAAGAATTTGACATCGATGTGACATCCTGTTGGACAGCAAAATCTCTTCAAACTTGGACAGGTAAATTCGATTGTTAACAAAAGTTAATACTTCCAAACCGTAAACGGTACGGATACGGGAAAACATACTGTGCATTGTGCTGATGGCTTGAAATTGTCAGTTGTTTGGCACGATTTACTGGGTGGACAACAGTGACACCACGTAGGATAGGCTTGTGGTATGCCTGTCACCCACCCCTATCCAAGACAGTGTACATGCATGCAGATTAAACGCATATAGACCTTGGTTGGCAGCATCCGAAACGGATTAGCCTATCAGAGTGACCTAAGCCAAGGAACGTCTGCGCTTTAGACCATCACTCCAGGTGGCTTGCGATAGACCACTTGCTGTTCCACTCAAACACACAACACGTATCCGGTGTAAACCCGAAGGACTAAGACCAGTAGGTGTGTGAGTGAAGCATTTGTGTCCAGCTGACCAATGCTGGTTAGCCAACTGAATGGCTAGCACGAAAAGGAAATCCTTGTCTCTCGGAAAATAAACCGATAGAGAGACTGCCATGACAAGATCTGTACTAAGAAGAAAGACCTGTAAAATGTAATACAAGAAGCATTTCAGTATACGAGGGCGTGTTAGTGCAATCTAAAGATGACAAATTTGAAAAATAAAACTCAAATTTGAACTGCAAAAAGATCAGACAGAGGATTCATCATTCAATACATCAACAAAGCTCAAGAAAAGAATGGGTAGAAGACCGCAGACATTCAAGTTTCTGAAAAGAGGAGTGGATTAGTTGACAAACGACCATTGTCTTGGCCGATGCAGTCATTAACAGAATGGATATGCTGATGTGACCTACCTGAGCCTAACGTGCTCGTTGTCTCTTCGCCGACGGTGCACTATGATTACGCTGGTGACTTGCTAATCCCAAACGGCCAGCGCATTCGCGGCCGCACACATCGCAACGCCAT
>LUCH01003590.1:25654-48913 GCA_013368495.1 Paragonimus heterotremus | reverse complement strand
GTGAACCATGAACCCATACATCCTATTGGTAGCTTGTCTACACATCGCAGATGAAACACACAAATATGTGCCAATTGATGACTACCTCATTTGAAGCTTGTACATTGTAAATTTTCTGATTTAAATCGTTTGATAAAGGCAATCCGAGAGGGTCGTAACGTTGCGAGACCGATAACTCTTTTAGTTCGTTGTGGCTTAACCAAGAAAGCACTTAATAACAAAATCTATTTTTGACTGTTTAATGGCATTCTATCGGCGTATTCCCAGACGAAACATGAATTTACAACCCTCAGTGAATTTCTCCAAGTTCGTTTCATCGCATGATTTGGAGCTTCTGATCCAGTATCAAACGAGTGCATGCTCTAGCAACGTGAGTAAAAACGATGATAAACGAGATTCAAATTGTGGCGATGTCCGTAGGCCAGTGAAATCATTCGCACGAGTAGAACAAATTACATACTCTACCATACGGTGAAGTAGTGAAATCATAATGACACCGGTAATTCCATAGACCACTGGTCTCTTGCCCAGATTCTGTTAGGAGAAGAAGGTTGAAATTCACGTAAAGATGGAACACTCCTAAAGTAGATCAAACAATGCGCGAGCATATGAATACGATTAATGGAGGCAAAACATATTAGAAACGCAAGACAAGTAACAATACATTGACCATAATGGTCAACGTTAGTGTGGAAGTAAATGAAGTACCGTTGAGTCCGCAAAAGATTAGCCTCGCCACCGTTGACTGGATCGATAGCGAATGTATGCACCAAACCATCCAGACCGGCCACGATCAGGCGAGGTTGATTCTGATAGCTGGAGTAGTGAAAGCGAAATGGGTGGGAGAAACAGACAAATAGACATAGTGGCGTACCAGTTAAAAGACATTTTTACCGGCTGTGGACACAAATACACACGTACGGGAACTGCGACTTTTACATAGCTGATATAATAACGTGGAACAAGCAGAAAAACATGAAAATGGAGATATTTCAACGGATGGTAGAGTACAGACATAGGTATCATTGAACAAGGTTCTTTGGCACAGCAGGCAAAACAATGTCAATTATCCAATTGGACAGGCACACTGAATCGATACAAATAAACCTTGAAGTCCATAGATCCATACCGTGTAGATAAATTATTGTTTTTACTAGTGACAGATTTAAATTAAGTAGTCTGCCTTTGGACCACGACTTATCCGTTGCCTTGGGATTAGCATACAACGTTGCGTTTGGAGGACTGTATGGTACTAGACCAATCAATCGAAGCAATAAGCCAGAACCCCTCACCACGCGCAATTGGTAATTAGAGGGTCGGTTCCAATCAGCTACCATAAGGCCTAACAAATAAGGACTTACGAGACAGGTGATAGAGTAGTAGATGAGTTTGGTTTTCGATTCAAGCAAAATAATTATGAAAGATAACGTTGGTTAGAGAAAATGTCGAGATTATTGTTCCTAACAGTCCCATGAATAAAAATGAGCAATCAACAACTGACAATGAAGGAGAATTGGCGAACAACGTTGCGATGAATTGCCTAGATCCGATGGTCACGAGCGGATTCAAGCTCTAGTTGGCTCGACTGAGTGTTCGACATAGTAACACGAATAGGTAAAATACATTACTATTTCCGCAGGTTCAGTCTGGCACAGTCAACTCATCAAGTTCATTATAGGATGGCATCTGCAGTGCCACTCGGTTTGTAACAGAGATTAGAAAGTCCTCAAGATGAAGTCCTAAACACAGCATGTATGTATTGTCAGAAAACATACTGTAGACAGGTCAGTTCAAATATCACCTCCAAGGACCAGTGCAAATGTGGGACGTGTGATATCACGAAGACGCGATAGGTCAAAAATAGGCAGTCTTGAACATCACATATGCAAACAGATTAGAGTTCAGTTGAACAAAAGGAGTGTGTATGCTGAAGCAATGTATACACTGCCATTATGTGAAAAATTAACGTCGACACCACAAGTGGTGAACGTCAACAAATATCACCACAGTCTTGGGTGATACCACCTACATGTATCAGGCTTGCGAAACAGTCACCGGGACATAAGTTCACAACCCTATGTTAAAGATTGAACAAGATGCTCTCTAAGATACCGTCAGCAAGAAATTTAAACAGGAAAGATGAAGTCGAGAAAAATCTTCAAGCATGACTCCTTAAGCTGAAAAACTGTGATAAGTCACCACATATCCTCACCCAGCTCGAGCTTTGGCGGTGAAATGCTTTGAGTATGTTAACATAATTCTTAGGCACACCCTGACGAGTGAGACGATCATGGAGTGCTGTCACATCACCTGAGTTAAAGACTCTCGGATATTCAAGATGATAACGATGACCGACTGTCTGCAGATATGTGTTACTGCAACTTGCAATGCGAAAAGTTTTAGCAATACATTCTTGACCAGGGCAGAACATGACCCAGTCTTCGTGGATTGCAATCAGCTAGAGAAGGATCACAGCTGTCGGCGTCAAAATAAAATTTACTTATCGAAGATTGCCAAGTAAGTTACGATAACCATTTTTGAAGATGAAGACGATTATGAAAGAGTTTCAGTCAAATTGGGTGCTTTGCTCAATCCCGAAATTCCACTGAAAGATTGTCTTTCTGTCCTTCGAGGGAGCTCCTTTGTCTCTCGCTGTAACTAAGGCCATAACTTCAAACAGAACCTACTTTCAGGCTGTGATGAGAATTGACCACGGTTGACAACCTCTTTCGTGTTTATTGTGCTACACGTTGTCTAAAGATGATATTAAAACGAGTTGGTTCGCTACATATTAAAAATTGGTGGGATTTTGAGTGTTGCTGGCAAAACACTGTTGCTTAGAGCAGGTTTCGCATTTACATAGCATTTTTCAGTCAGCCCCTTTCGAAAGGGAGTGTTGAAATTGAGCTTCACACGCCGATTAAAAATGGACAATGGCTTATAGGTGCTTAGGAGTCGACATTTGAGCTCCAAACGCTTGCAAAGTGAGCGAATTAATCACCGTGCTCCAGTGACCTCATAGTACGCATGGCTGAATAATCATAATCGCTTGTGAATAATGCTTGGGCTGCTCGATCGTTTCAAGAGGAGAAACAGTAATAGCATCCTTAACTATGTGATCAGTGAGTGGATTTATCACAAAAAATTTCAGTCCGAATAAACTTGCGCTTGCACCACATTAAAGATAAGTGGAACATAGATGTGTATTTACCGGAAGTGAAACGATTGTGCAACATTAAAAGCATGTACGGTTGGCGGCATCCGAAACGCATTGGCCTGTCACAATGACCGAAGCCACAGGACGTCTACGTTTCAAACCATCACTCCCAAGTGGCTTGCACTGCACTACTTGTGGTTCCACTCACACACCACGTATCCGGTGTAAACCCGAAGGAATAAGACCAGTGGGTGTGTGAGTGAAGCCTTTGTGTCCAGCCGGCCAATGATGGTTAGCCAACTGAAAACCCTTATGTCTCGTAAAATAAGCAGAGAGAGACTGCAATAACAAGATCTAAACTGACAAGAAAGAAGTGTAAAATGTAATGCAAGAAGTATTTTAGTATACGAGTGTATGCTACTGCATTCCAGAGAGAATAAGAATGAAGAACAAGATTCAAAGTTGGACTACGAAAAGGATAGGCACACCATTCACCACACAATACAAAAGCATGTACACACACACACACACGAGTTCACACTCACTAAACAACAGCGGCCACTTTGTGCATCCCACCAGACTGACCCGCTGCAGGCGCAGTGGTTAAATCCGTGGCAGCAGTGGTTCCAGATGAAATTACTGGACTACCACGACCAGTTGCCGTAGCCCACAGTGAATTCAACGGTGCAGCGGGCAGTCGAGCATAGGCAAACGCGCGGTCTTGTGCGAATATCTCCGATACTTGGTGAGGTAAGTAGGAAGAGTAGGCTTTCAATGTGCTCCCCATCCATCCCATCAATCCGCTTCCCCAGCCACCGCCACCTCCAACGGCAGTCTGGTATTGACCAGGGTCAGGACCGCTAAGCAAAGGTGAACCACGATGGTCCGGAAGGATAGGATTATTACCGCTGCTATTGGAAACTGCCTGGCCAGATGATTCGTCAAATTGATTGGTTTCTGTGTCATCTACGCCAAGACCACCAATGCTACCACCGCTTTGACTAGCACTGGAACTGGTGGAGATTGTACGGCGATGCCCGTAGCTATGTTGGATAGTGTCTGTGTTTTTGTTCGGACTGGATTTTTTTAATGAAAGAAAGTAGATGAGAAGCATTTAGAATAATAACTGCTAAACAGAAACAGATGAGATTCAAAGATAAAATAACACAACTAGCATGGAGACAACAGTTACCGAGGAGAATGTAGAGAGTTCAAGGTATCATTACTAAAATGACACAGGAAACCGACATCAGATACAAATTTGAGGACTAAAATTCAAGTGGCAATTTCTAACAATCAGACCGATTTATTCGTAAGTTCACTTATGGAATACGTAGACAATATGGTTCCCTGTAGAAATTGATGATAACGAAACGCTGCATTCTTAAGCTAAAGGCTAAATGATCTACAAAATGAAAGCAGGCTACCTAGCTGCGCTAATCAGTTACACAAGGGGCCGTTTGCCTCAAGAATCTAGAAAGCCGACTCGTTATCAGCGAGATTCAACACAGTTGATTGAGTTGAACATCAAGACTGCTGACCGAAAAAAACGTGTCGGATATCCGAAAGGGATTGATGTATACGACGGTTCACCACCAACCTGTAGCATCTCAAGTGAAGCGTGTTTATTCTTTCTCAATCATTCTTGCACCGGAAGACATAGTTGTTGAAGTATCTCCATTCCACTGTGAACATTCGAGTGTGCAAATGCTCCCAGGAATAAGACCCTGATATCGAGAGTATTTAAGTGATATGGTTCTACTTTGCAATGAGTCACAGGTAACCAAATGTAGTTCATACAAAGTGGTTCAAGGTGTTGTTTACAGGATTAACAAAAATATATACTCTGTTCATGAGCAACAGGTTCACTCAACTACCTGACATTGGAGTAGTATCAGCACTGATACAGGATGGTACCGAGGATGTGTTGAAGACCGTTTGTCACGGTGAGAGATTTAATTACGCAAAAGTGAACATGAAAACACTCGAGGAACAGCGGCCAGTTAGTGTGGTGAGAGAAAGGAGGAACCCCATCTGCGAGACGGCACTACATTCACGTCAGCTTGACAAGTCTTTGCCGGCTACTGTAACGGACCGCAGTGACTCCATTCTGTGTTTGTCTTTAGTCCGTCTAAAACTGGGTGCATGTTGTGGATTGTGACATCCCACTAGTGTAGGCTTCAGTTGTCAATCTGCCGAAGTGTACTGCAACCGGTTCGCGTCTGTTCCATCGCCAGCAAGTTAGGCAATTAGCCACGGTGTTTGAATGACGGACGTCAGTAAAGCAGAATTGATTGTGCTCAACTCTTTAAGGGTGCGTCTACGAAGTAGGTGGCGAAGAGCTAAGGCTGTGGGTTTCCGCTCCTCTGAATGGCGTTCGCATGCTCATTTAGAAAATAGAATCTCTTACCTTGGCAGGCGGTCTGCAACACATTCTCGGTGCTACCCTGAGAAGGCCTGATGAGATCAACCACGTGACGAGAACTCGAACAGCATTTGTCGACTGATTCTGACAATGGCGCAGGCGCGAGCTCGGTCCTTCTGTAGATGGCCAGGCATAACTGTTCGATTATGTTACACAGTAATGGTCTTGGGAGATACATTGTGTTTCTCGCACGACGGACTGTTGTATCGATCCAAGCAGAACTGTTACAGTGGTGACTAAAATGGAGTACAATGATCGAAACGACTACTCTCAAGGAACGGAGTGAGCAGCATCTGTACCACTTTATTTTATAGCCTCTATATGGTAAATGCGACGCAGCCCACTTTGGTTTCCTAGATAAGGAAAACTATTCAATTGCATCATAAGGGATATCGGTGACCTTGTGAGTTTATGACCTCTCAACCAATAGGTATATTGTTTTCTGGTCTTCTGACCAGAGTTTTCCAGTTTTACCAGGAAGTTTGCTTAACATTAATGGTAGATCTTGTTACGGTCTCGGTAAATTTATTGCGTCATAACCTTGTAAAAGACACATGAGTCATTTTCCTCAAGCATTTTATCCGATTCTGACTACCCTCTTTGGTCTACACCTCCTAAATGTACATCTAAGCATTTAACCATGTCCAATTGCGAAACTGTGGATATCTGTATTCGGTTCATCCGTAATCCATAATTTAGCACGGTTTCATTGATCACAAAACTCTGCAAAAGAAGTGGCTACAAGGCTCAGCTAATGACGTTTCTAACTGTTGTGTCTCCTGAGGACGTATGTGTCGTGTACAGACAGAATAATCACTTTCAGAGGTGCACAAAGCAATTTCTTGACTACCCTATAACACTCCAACAGAGCGCTGATTTTAAAAAGTGAGGAGCAACAGAAAGTAATCAAGCGCCTGAACACAAGACACGGCTTGTCAACTGTTGTCTAGTGTAGTCAGTCAACTGACACTAAAAGTTGAAAAGCTCTAGCAAACTCGTATCGTTGGGGAGCCGACTACAGGATACATCCTACATCGGAAAATTACGCCAATGCTATTTGCATGGATCAGATCGATCGAGATTAATGTTTCCTGATCAATGAAGCAAACAAAATGCCATTGATGGATCCAACAAATATGAGTTTGATCTCATGACAAACGGGGCTGTAACAGAGAGATATTTCCATTTACACTTCAGCTGTGGAGCCTTTCTTAGCGTCTGTTGTAGTGTCCTCATGAAGAGAGCGAGACTGAGTATGAACCGGAGATCGGAAGCATCTATAGTCAGACGCTGGGACCGTTTCCGTTACTCTTCCTCTTTCCAACTTGGCGAACAAACTTTAACTGTCCAAAAGGACAACGCCCTATTCAATGTGACGAGGGCATGAGCACTTCTACAAGAGAAGCTCAGCTGAACCTCGTGGAACACTGCAATCATTCCTCTATCCAAATCAGTCAATCCAAGTTTCCACAGCAGAACGTGGACAGCACAAATTCAAAATGGACTGTCAATCACAAAACATTTAGTTAACGCTCGAACAATAACAACAGCAAGCACCGTAAGTGATGACGCATTTCTGGATCTCAATGCACCTGACGTCTACGTACATGACCAGATAACGGTGAGCCGGAACTTCAACTTGAGGACACTATAACAATCGGAAATAGTCGCATCATGTTTATCAAAACTGTTGACAGTACTAAAAGATGGGGTGGCTATATAATTTGGTCATAGGATGTATCTAAAGTCCACATGTTGATAGCTAATCCTGATAATCATCAGCGAAGTGGTGGACAGGTGGTTCGATCTTACTACCACACACGGTTAGTGGCATCCTGTTTGGATTAGCCCGTCAAAGTGACCGAAGCTAAAGGACGCCTGTGTTTAACCACCACTACAAGTGGCTTGCGCTGCACTACCTGGGAAATTCAACACCTTACTCGCTCGGCACATACATGGAAGACAGCCGGCATTATAAGTGGCCTGACCTATCAACTAACCGTTCCCCCGTTCTGCCAGAATATTGTTTCATTGGTTGTTCGTGTCATGTGTGGACGTCAGTAGCACCTTTTAAGTTTCGTTCTATTCGTCTCCAATATTTTTCTACCCTTATGAATTTCCCAACACATAGAGACATAATCCTAAGAATCGAACAGCATGAACACGCATTGCTACTGAGACATACTGCATGTCGAAATAAGTTGACGAAGCACGCACTTCCAATGTCAGGCATCGATCGAATTCACAAGCGAAGACGTGTGCAGTTCGTATTCATCAGCACGTGACTGCGTGCATTGTAGACAGTTAGATTTGCATCAGGAATGATACACACTA
Organism: Paragonimus heterotremus; assembly: GCA_013368495.1. Classification (NCBI taxonomy): domain Eukaryota; kingdom Metazoa; phylum Platyhelminthes; class Trematoda; order Plagiorchiida; family Troglotrematidae; genus Paragonimus; species Paragonimus heterotremus. Next base: position 40,997 of record LUCH01003590.1, on the reverse strand, counting down.
GTTGTTACATAGACATCGTATCCACATGCATGACGCTCACAATGTGTCACAAGAGTCGAAAGTTGTCCCTTGTCTAGATGGTGAACTTTGTGTATTCATTGCAGTTATACTGGTACGGAAACGAATCGACTAAACCAAACAGATCACGTGAGAAGTGCTGAAGCGGAGAAACGGAGGGGTTAAGGGAAGAATCACGCGTACAGTGAATTGCCATACAACGAGTCGAAGATGAAAGGAACGGATCATGGTCAGCTTAATGGGAACCAGCTGATCACGCATATTTAAATGACGAACAGAGGGGTTGCATTTGTTGGGCAAGGCAAGAGCCAATGATTACATAATCACTAGAAATTTTGCATTCTGAAACGTTAGAAGATCACAGTAGGAAAAGAATGAACAAGTCATGTGAAGCAGCATGCTTACGATCGACTTTCCAGTTTGAACACGTGCACGGTTTCTGTATGACTAGCGGCAACAAGAAATTGGTTGTTCAGACTGAACGACAGACAGCAGATTGAGACACATCTGTACAGAGAATAGAAAGTGGAATAGGGAAAAGTGGGAGTTATGGAGAAATCACACATACAGTTGGAATACCAAGACACGATGAAAATGTACGGTGGGATCTATCTACACTTTAATGGTGTGCATACAGAATCCTCAAACGTGGAAAACGTTAGTTGTGGTTGGTAAGCTCAAGATTAAGATTTAAACGTTTTTAGAATCTCCGGAGCTCTCACCGAAAACACGGAGCAATGAACAAACTCGTTCTCAGTCAAGCATCAGTAAGCTAGTTACATTACACCGTAAAACGTTTTCAGGGTGATTATTGAAACACTGGGTTCCCTTTAGTAACTTCATCAGCGCAGAAAGAAGACATGTTTTGCGATATGTTAATATTTCGTCTCCTCTAATCAGTCGCAAACGTAAAACATACGAGTTATATATGACAAACAAATAGAGATAGACAGGGTACGGACACGCATACAGTCACACCACATATTATTGGTTGGATACGTACAAGAATGGTGGAATTACGAGATAAGATAAAAACCAACGTGAAGCAGAAATTGAAACATCGTTTGAGTAACGTTAGGGCTTCCCAATCCTCTCGAAAGGAGATGCAGTAATCGTTATGTTAACATCAATCGATGAGCCTACAAAAAGGACTTCTCAGTCAAGCTGGAATTACAAAAATCAGTAGACATGTAGAAGGATACTTGAATTAGTGATAAGCAGATATTCCTAAGCGTATGTGACTGGGCGATTAGAAATGATGAATCGGTTTACACCAGATAAAGAGTGCAGTGCGAGTCAATTATGACGACGTTCATGTGTAGGCGTACTTTGACTTCAGTTACTGGGATACGTCGATCTGTAAACGGATACTGTTAACCATGATGATTCCGCCGTGACTAAGGTGAGGTCGTTGAAGCATCGATCAACACGGTCACCTCGTAAGAACGTGGTCGGAGTTCAAATTCCGGTCGTGACAAGGGCATGCGCTACCGCGGGACCAGCCCACTAATTATAATATTATGCAACATATATGGAGCAGACATAGTACCACACAATACGGAACTAATACAGCGGAAAACATACCATCGCACCGACGATATAATGAATTCCTCATATAAACAACACTGATTACGACTCTGTACAATATCGAACAGCGTCCCTGATCACATATGTTCCAGATCATCGACTGGTAAAGGACGTCGGTTAAACGGAGGTCATCCTTGAGGTCAGTTGTTCCATGACACAGTAATAAGTACTTAATTAATGCTTAGCCACCACCCTATCTTTTCCAGCCTACAAAGCTCCCACAAATAAGATTCGACGAGCCAAGCAATGACCTACGAAGCACGTGTTCAAGTAGACAAAATTAACGATGAGATCGCGTTAGATATGTTCAGATTTCTATTCCCGAAGGTCGTCCGCCGGACAGTTCCCCAAATGATTTCATACCACGCGAAAAGCATGCGAGAGGAACACTGTCAAACGGCTCATATAAGTCAGGTTTCACAACCATATGACAGAACCGAACGCACGATTGCAAAGTACACCTGTCTCTTGTGAGAAAGCTCACGCTCTTCCACCACTGTAAGTGACGCATGAAATACAACTGCTGACAGCTTCACACACATCCCTTAAAACACTAATGCGACTAACTAAACAAATCAATTGATACACCAACTGTAACACACTACCATCAAGAGTGAGCGCAGGCACAACTCCCGCCAAGCTTGAAATGATGATACTTTGCTTTTTTTCGGATGCAAAGCACAATAAGTACCACTCGTATTGAGCTATCAATAAATTGTCATATATTAAAACAATGTCATCGATACAATCGAACTTCAAACAATCGAACTCCCGAAGCAAAAAGACCAGAAGTTCGACATCACCGGATCAGTCATCTCCTGATACTATCTCAGAGAGATCACCTATAGAAAAGTTTAGGACGTCATATATTTTCAATGAAATGGAATGGGCGTTTCAAAGCACGTTGGATAAAAAGGAGCATTATGTAAGGATAGTTTGTGAGTGATGTACACATAGAATGTGACTGATACTCGAATGCACTTAGTCGCATTGTTTTAGCAATGACTTACAAGGATAAAAACCTAGGGTAGCAACATTTTTCACCAGTATGTAACATCTCATCTTCGAAATATCCATGTGGAAGCCGAGATCCTAAACAATTTGTGTAACGTAGGTTTACTTGTGAAAGGGGTAGGGGCTGCTGCTCTCAACAGCTATCTGTCTAATCTGCTGGGTGTCACTCCAGTGCGGACACCCTCACAAGTACCGAAGCGCTGACAACGTTCGATCTATCTTCGTAGCCTTTTACTATCCAATGCATGGGGCAAAGCCTTGAAAATCTGCTCAGGCACTTTTCCACAGTTTATCAAATTAGCTCGTCACCTGAACACACCGTGGCCGATGTGTGCTCGTGAAGCGGACTAGCACGCAAAGGCCGCACTATCAATTTGGAGTGAACCAGAGTCTTTGAGCAGGAAATGAACTCGGTCCATTGCCTGAGCACATATTCACAAGCCTCAAGCATGCACAGCTGTCACACAGTGACCCAGATTTGTGACCGACTTGGGTGACGCTGTTTACTGACACCGCCGATGGAATGATTGGACAAAGGCTGCTTGCATCGTTTCCGATTTGAGATCTACACATTCCAACTATATGAGCTCAACGGGTTCTCTCTCTCTCTCTCTCTCTCTCACACACACACACACACACACACGTGTTTCGCTTGATAGCACAACAATCGTGTACAGAATCCTGTCGCAAAACGGCGGAGGCCACTTCGATGTTCAGTATTTGGATGGTGGACAAGCATCAGCACAACCGACCACAGCCTCAAGTGGAAGGTGGCAAAACAATTGGCCAAGAAATGTTAGTGAAGACTGTGATTATGGCACTATTGAAACAGTCAAAACAAGTTCAATGAAGAGCATCGCAGATTATCTCGTACAGGAAGGCGACCCCAGCCGAAAAACGGTTTACCGACCACCTATCAGTTATAAGAGCATTAATGTTCAGATGTGATTAAACCAGAAACATCTCGCTGGTGAGTTTGATGGAAAGAGAGAGTATATCTTGGACTATAGTTAGTATTGAAGTGAATTTCCGTCTGGACGAAATGACGGCGATATACCCGCGCTAGCAGACGAGACAGTGAGACAGGAAGTTAATGATGTAGGATGGAATCCCTCAAACAGGGATACGCAGTCCATTTTTCACGTGTTACAGGTAAGTCGCTGGCCGCAACACATAGCATTTTGGGTAGATTTAGGTTACTCGCACAAACGGTTGCTGCAAGGTCAAATCAAATGATTGATAGATTTTTGAGCAATATGCAGAATTGCCTGGTTTTAATGAGTTTGAGTTGTATCATTTCTCCAAGATTAGCTAGAGGAAACGGATAGCGATGGGCTAAAGGAATCGGTGGCTGGAATGTGGGAATGATAACAGGGATCACAGCGGCACGGGCATACGAGGAAATGTCTACTCCGAATTGAAAAGCGCTTTCTGTTGGCTTTAGGTGACCCAGCGCTTACACGATCATCTCCACTTGATGCAGACTACGTGAAGGCAACAGTATGGGTTAAACGGAGTTGGTCACGTCTTAGTAACAGGTAAGTTACAAGGACCAGAGTAGAATGGATTATACATACAGTTGTTACACATTGGGTACTTTGAGAAGTATTGTCTGACATAAATGTGATTGTTGCATTCGTGTCTGGTTTGATATTATGTTTATTATTCTCTGGGTCCAACGAAATTCGTTATCATAAAGATACATACATATAACAACATATATATATATATATATATATATATATATATATATATATATATATATATAAGTGCGCAATCGAAACGCAGTTCCCAAAAATGATAGTAGAACTTTGGGCAACAGACTAGACTAAATATTTATGCCGATGGGTGTCATAATAAGTTACATGACGATTTCGTCGCACTAATTCATCCAAACTTAAACAAAACATCTAAACTAATAAAAATTAACATGACTACCCGGAAACGATCTGGACCAATTTTTGGAGAAGATTAACGGACTAACCACGATGCAGTCGCTCGGTTGGTCAGAGGTCACTCACCTTGTCAGACCACGCCGGAATTCCATTAATCGGTCACCCTGAGGTATGGAAAAGACACGGATCACTGTGCCCTTTTCGGATGCAGTGGCCAGAAGAGTCGCGTTGGAATTGAATGCAAGAGCAGCTAATAAGCCATCATGCGCAGCGATTGAGGTCACGTTCTGTGTATGTGCATGACAAAAGGGTGTATGTGTACACGGTTAGGCTAGACATAACGTAAAGAGCGATGCTAATATACAGGACACTCAATTACAGCGACACAACTGCCTATCATATGCCAGTAAAAGAACACCACTGTTAAGTAGGTATCATAATATGTCATGTGCTGTAGTTGTCTATTGTTGATTTATTTAAGACCAGGTAGATTGACCGAATAGGCTTGAGCACCGAGCATCGAAAACGCTGAAGCTTTAACCGTGGAAGATGGCTTAATCGTTGGATGATAAAATCTGTTACCGGGAAGATACAAACAGTCAGAGAGTGAGCATCGATAGGAGATGGAACTGAAAATTGGCACTTCACTGTCTCAGATTGAAATAAGTCGACGAAGGCCAAACAATTGCAAAATGTGTGCACAATAAACTACAGAAAATTTTTGCTTCCATAATGGTGACCAAGTGCCAGGTTTCGACGTACTGACACACGGTAAGGCGGATCAGTTGCATAGGTGAGGCCAATTGACCTCGTTTAGATTTGCCGCACTTTTGCTTAATTGTCCGAACTGAATGCACACTCATTCCAATACATATCTGTTGTTGACGTCTGTTTGTTTGTATACTTGACCTTACACGAATATAGGTTATTCATTCAGTCGCCTGTTGCGGCTGAACTTTGTGTAGGACCTCTATGAATGCGTCCGACTCGATACTAGTTGGTTGAACCCGGCAAGCTGATGGACGTGCACGGGGTGAATACGTATTCGTTCAAAGTGAACAGATCTGTAGTTGCCGCCCGCTATTGATCGTATCGTACACGTGACCTTTGATAAACAAGGGCCATACAGCTAATTGTCGTTTACCCTTGGCCTGACTCAACTCAACTTTATCGAGCCCGATATGGTGAATGACAAGGACGATAGCACTTGGCGATCGATCAAAATGTGGAAGGCGGGCTGATAGGACATGATCTCACCTCACCTCGTGGAAGCATAATAGAGAAGAACACTTGTGAAACCTATACGATTCGCTTTCAGCATGAACATTCCAACATGACGAGATGGTGTTGATTTAGGTCATCTATGAACTGTTATCATGAGTACACCAACAATGGTTCAAGCTACATGAAAACCGAGGTTATTGGTACCAAATGAAAGTATATAAAAGTGGGACGAATCGCAAGTCACGTGCTTTGTATATATAATTTGTGTGAGTTGAACACCATAAACCATCCCGTTCACTTGTTGACAAGGAGTGCAGCTGTAGAGAGAGGTTAACTAATTAACTAAACGGAAGGTCATAATTACACATCCCTGAATTCTACGGACGAGTTCCCATACAAAAAACTTGTTGTTTAAGTTGAAGACTAACCGAATTTCACGAACGGTTGTGTTCAGTGGTTGTTTAGTGACCGTGGGCAGCACAATCATGTCGTGGATTCACGCGCAATAACATACATCGCCTACAAAACAGAAGAGTTTTCACCTAAAGTCATAGCCAACATTAAAACCGGCCGGTCGTGAAAATAGCCCTCACAACAGACCATATTATGTGTACATGCAACGCCTTTCCCGGGTGGTTCGGAAGAGGACAAAAACATTCACGATGTTAAAATGCACAATAGGAGTTAACGAGTAGTTGGAAATACATGCAGCAGTTTTAGGTTTTGCAACGCTTCGCCTGACGTCTCAAACAGTGAATCCGACTTATCGGAACCAATGAGCTAACGTTTGAACTCCACACACTGTACAGATTACATACATATAGCAGGGCAAGTAAGAGAGGATCTGGTGCAGCCAATTCGCGGATCAATCTCCGTTAGTGGTAACATTTGAATTGACGAACGAAATGATCCAATGGACCATAAACATAGTAAGCGAGGTAGCTTTCAAGTGTGAAGTAAAATCGTCCGCCGATCAAGAATCAAAAACTTCATTTACCCACACATCTAAAATTGCCATAAGCCTGATCAGAGGGCACTGAGGCTTGGGGTGCTGTTCACGGAGCCAATCAGGAATAACATTCCAGAAAAGAAGTATCGAAGGAAAAAGAAAGCGAAAAAGTGAACAAACGTGGTTAATTCCAAAACTGAACACCACTCACACTTGATCGCAGCTTTCGCATTCAGATAAGCCTTTCGGCTAGCCCACTTCAAAAGGAAGCAATAGACTTGAGTTTCGCTCTTATTAAAGCTAATCAGCAGTGCACATCCTTGTCCGGATCAGAGTTTGCACTCTGACCCTCGTGCTTGTGAGACTAGTGTGTTAACCATAACGCCAGCAACTTCACGATAGGCATGACCGGATAAACAAATCCAAACGCTCAACCACAAAGTTGTATGAATAGTGTTCAGTTTGGCCGATCATTTCGAAAGGAGAATGAACAGAATCACGTTGTTCTATCCAATCGGTCGTGATTATCGTGGGCTAACCGTGGCAACATCCTTTTAACACACCTGGAGGAACCGAATTCGCTGGAATTTCTGTTATTAAAAGGGGGAAAATTCTCGTAAAACAGTGGTGGAATCTATCGTGGACAGCTCCTGTGAGCTACTGTATTTGTTTTGTAGCACTGTTGCTTTAATTCTTCGTTCCACTACACCGACAACCCTGTGGTGGTGGTTTCGGCGAACAAAGCTTGACGTAGCAAGGATACAAGGTGCGTGACCCGATGAACGAAGTCTAGTCAATTTTATCACTTGATCACGTGATCGTGTATTCGAAGTGTGCATTTCGAAGGTGCGAAGCGCACTTCACACAGACCAGCCCTTATTCACCATGGTCTGCATGCTTCCGTCGGAGGGATTGAACTAGACGATATTGTCCGCATACTCCATATCGGTCAACTTAACGCTCAGAAGAAATGCACCACCAAACTTTTCAGGATTCCTTACGCGCACATTCCAGAATGTCGTTAATGGCGAAAGTGATCAGGAAGAGATCAAACAACTCTGGTGAACAACATTAGAAGTGACAAAAACTCACTCAAACTTTTACCATACTTACAGAATGAGCATACAATAATCTTAACAGATCAAAGTACTTTTTTGGAACTACCTTGTGTAGAAGGCAGTACCAGAGTGTTACAACTAAACGAACCGAAGGTAGCCTTTAGTTTAAAAAGACCACAACCGTTGGCCGTTACTGAGCTTCGATGTGTTAAAACCTAACACAGGGTAAAAACGTGGCTAAGGCATGTCCAAATGGGCCGGAATCCTGCTGTCTCACACGAAGCCGGTTTTCCCACAATTTGGGTTCGAAACATGGATGGTTGAAGTTCACAGAGACAATGCGTGCAAGACCCCCTGACATCGAATGGATTAAGTGCGTTAGTCTTGTTAGCAGGCCTATAAGACTAAAGGCTGATTGAACTCAGCAGTCAATCAAAACAGGTATCACACTTGAGTGATCGAGTCCAAGTGTGTGTGTGATTTACGAGTTCTCAGAGTGACTTCTTACCTCAGGTGGTAGAGCGCACGCTGAGTATGAACACCAGGCTCTTGTCGTTTGGTTTGAATCCTGTCAAACCACACACTTATCACGACTGGGTTTTACCTAAATCGTTAAATCTATAACAATACGCATCAGTAATACAATGCGGAAAGGCTGAAAGCGTGTCACAGGCGCCTTGATGTTGTATGTTTGAATAGAGACGTAGCTATTTTTAGTGACTAGGTCCCATCCCCTTTCCCTTTTTTTCCTCTCTTTCTAAACAGGGTTTGTTTTTTCTTCTTCATGGTTGTGTGGCAGTTAACCATCAGTGTGAACCACTGATGTATTGACGTCTACGATGATGATGATGTGTCACAGTTTGCAAACTTACAAAACAATACATGAAACAAACTACGTTATTCTTACATCGAAAACTCTGTGATCAGCACGAACAGTGGAAATGGCTATCATAGCGAACGGATGAGAGGAACAATACTAGCAGTAAGGACTTCAGGAACGGCTGGTTAGCAGGCAACATACTGTGAACGGAATGGTTCATATGTATACTCAAAACAAACAAACAGGGAAAGTGTACAATGAGCTCGAAAAAGTGAAGATAGAGAAGTTGCATGATAATACTATGACACAACCACAGAAACCGGAACCTACCTGGAAATTCATCGCATCGAAAATATACACCATGCCGACCCTATGTGAACCCGGGTAGGCCAGATAGCAGTTGCCCTCAGCCGATGAAAGTGCGATTACACCGTTGCGATTCGGTGGTGTCTCTTCAACTCTATGTAACATTTGCATATCGCGGATGTTGTGAATGAAGATCCCGTCTTCGACGCATACAACCAGACGCTGAGAGAACGAATGAACAAACAAAAGGACACATATACACGGTACGGAGTTGTTGGGAATAATTCGATCAAAATTGAGGAGCAATCGAATGGACAAACTGAAAGAATGCTACAAAGGTTCATTTAGTGCAAACGGATTGGGTATTTGAGTAAAGTCAAGAATACACAAAATAGGTATGTTGAATCGCTATATTGTCCCCTGTATTGAAGAAGGACAAAGCCAGCAACATTAGAGTGGAAAAAATGAGTTTAATTTAAATAGCTTTACGACACTTAATCTTAACCGTTATTATCGACAGCACCAATGGTTCACATTGGTGTCTATTAGTCATACAACAACGAGAAGAAAAAAACTTTGTTTTATTGATGAAAGACGAGAAATAAGTCAGACCTAATGCTTGAAAATCAGACGTCTAGATACAAACAACAGACAACAAGATGCTTCCAATCAGAAAACTGAATTGTAAGTGAGGATAAGATAGTGGCTACAAGACAACAGTGTTCTTGTGGTTTTCACTGCAACATCTCAACGAGTGTCTTCACGTGACAAAAAACGTAGTCAAAGAATGACTGATCACCATTATTCATAAAATTTCCGGCCAAGAGGTAGGGGTCAATCACCTGCTCAGTTCACGGTCTTAAGACAATCATCAGTGGTAAGTGTGGCATACGAGTAGTTGGTATTGTCAGTAAATGGTTCAACAGGTTAAGTCCTACACCCATTAATTCACGACGGTCATGAACCTGGCCAGAATGAATTGCAGCCGAAGCTGCTACTCATCATAACAGTGGTGTGGAACAACCCAGAAGAGAAACTTGTCAAGAAAGGGCTTGAAAAATGATAAGGCAAGGACAAGCGGAAGAAACTGAAATGGTATGATTGCAAGCACATCATTGGGTTCGACAGTTTGTTATCTCAAATGGTATTTCCGAACAGCGATTTGAATGATCATGAGGACTCCAAGCGGGCCCTCAATAATTAGGGACCACGTAGTTGCTTGGCTACAACGGTTTTACTGAACTGTTGGCGGTCTCAGTAAATAAGGCCCGATATGGAAAAAGTTTAGCTGGTATGCAGAGTATGTGGTCAAACCATCATAAACTGTGCAATCTGGTTAGCCGACCCATTTGATCGCGTCGCCCGAGTCTGTCGAAGTACGCGCTGATGGACAGTCGCATTACTCACGTGACCACCTTACTTAATAAATCAACAAGTTGTTTGAACGGTTAATATACCCGGACTGGAGTACGTGATTTCATCCAGGAGTCCTTAAAGTTCTTTTCGGTAATATGATCCAGATAATTCGTTTGTCAATATTGCTTGGGAGATGTTTTACAGCCACCTCGTTCGAATGCATAATTTACTTGAATATCAGTCAAATGCTCATACAGTCACAGAAACAATACGCACAATAAACAGGTTCCAGCACCACTTAAGATGAATAAAATATCACGTCCCGAAAGCACACACACCATATAGTTGAAGAAAGATGTAAACATCGACTGTGACGTCACTGACGAGACACCATTCGTCATCAATGTGAATTAAGGTCGACGTTCCGTCCCGCTTAACGTGACCGACAACTAAGAAACACTCAGCAATTTGTATGACCGTCAGGGCATCGATCGCTCGATCTACATCAATTGAACACCACTCACACTTTTCCTCAGCCCGCACATTCACACAGACTTTCGGCCAATCCTGTTACAAAAAAAACGGGACTCCCTAGAATCATTTTTCTTGTAGCTCGTTAGTAGTACACATCCTTGCTAAGACCGAAACTTGAACTCCGACCACGATCCCGCGGAGCACCCACATCATCGACCTCATATTAAGCATGATCGAATCATCATATTTAAGTGCTCAGCCACATTCGGTCACGAGTAATGGCGTCCAAGTTAGTATGCCATTAGCTGAACGGATATGACCTGATGTTTTGCGTATTCGCCTGGTAAGTAGTGGTGAGATGCTGTGAAACAGGTGACTACTAATGTCATCTTACTCATTGCGTTCTCCTGAAAAGTGTCGTAGGCAGCCGAAGATAACAAGCTACAAGGCAAATTATGTATAGTTGTTGAACAGCATTCTTGAAAAACATATGGCCAATGAAACAGACTCAAACTAGTGAGCACGAAAGAAGAAGAATAGGCCTTGCCACCTATGTGCACTAGGCCAGATGTTATTAGCCGGGACGAGCTGGAGAACCCACAGAAATAACAACCTCGACCAACTGTAATCATCAGGTTACGTCGACTGCCTTTGTTATTTTGATATGGGCAGTCTGATAATGCATCCACTCTACAAATGACCCGCTATGTCGTATGGCAGTAAACATCATATGATGGAAAAGCTCAATATTTTACTTGGCATGGTCCACTTGCAGAACTAATCGATCAGTTTGGTCCGATCATGATGGCTTTCGGATATTTAACTAAACTATGTCTGGAAGATCTACGAACCAAATACAGAGGGCGGTGATAGCTTTCACGTTCCTGTACGAAGGCGAGACGTCAATCCTCAGTAGATGGGAGTCTGTTGTTGGCTGTTCTTGTACTCTTTTAGTCGTCTTGTGTTTTCTTCCATTTCCCTCTTCCTCTCTCTTCTGTTCTTCTATTCACAAATGTACTTATATTTTTATTCTGTTGTTTCGTGGATCATTGTCAGGACTGACGACAATCCGTGTCACAGTACCCACGAGCACGGTCCCAAGCTGAAAATGATTATGATGAGGAAGCGAGTAAGCGCAACTCCGGTTGTTAGAAGGTACGTTTTAGAAATGCTACTCAGATAAGTCATTCAAATTACTGAGCTCATGGAAACACAATAGTGAACGGAATTCAATATAAAAAGTGTCTTTGAGACGACGATCGAAGCTTTCTGAAGGAAGCTGATTCACTACCGCGAATACAAATGCTCAGTACACAAGAGAGTTTGAGACCTGCTAGTCCTACGGGGAAAAAACAAACAATACGACGGTGGATTTGTAACTCACAGGCAACACAAACAAGAAAACGCTAAGTGTTTTGAAATCATGTGAACTTACTGGTTTTCATTTCAATCATCTCAAATACCACTTCATTCCACTTTGTTGTCGAAGTGCCATTTTAATTTGAAGCCTTTTTTCTACAAGTGTCGTTCTTCTGACGCGCTTGGCTTAATCCCCTTTAATGACTGCATACTACTTGTTTTGTTTCACACGTTAAACATTCACTGCCTTTTCCTTTACGTTAGAGTCGATCTGATAAAAATTCCATATATCTACCTTTGAGATTTAGTGGATTCGTTTGAGCTATTTCTTTACCAGTTGGTTTGGAACGCCACAGGGTGTATACCCTAACTCACAGGCCTCCCGGTTTTACTCGGTTAAGTAGACGCCCGACACAGTGCATACGCATGAGGTCGCACGTGGCTGTAAAAGTAGTTGGGCGCAAACACGTTTGGGTCACAGTAACAGGGAAATTCAGATATATAAGTCACTGATAGCTGGAATGCACAGTAGCGTCAGGCCGTATTAGAGACAACGAACTGAAAGATCAGTGGAACCATGAAGCTGTGCGTTGCCACCGATAACGAATCGAAATGCACAAACTACATCGGCTAACTGTATCACGCTGCGAAGTCACCGAATGCACAGAACGTTCGAGTTTAATGTTGGCTACAACCTCGGAAAGGACGAAGTCAGTGGACAAGCAGCTTGTTGCGCGTCGATGGAACAAGCGTAGTAGAAAAGATGCAGCAAATGTCGTGTAGAGATCAGTCAAACTGATCTGGATAGTTTGCTGTCAGCTAATAATTCAGGTACATGTTATAGCTGATAGTTTTGCGTACACGTTTTTGAGTAGGAAGCCTTGTACCAGTCTCCTAGTAGCGTCGTGGCGGCAAGCGTTCACTTAGGTGTCGTCATCCACAAACCCTATTCGGGTCACTTGATGATACAGAGATGATACAGATCCGTATTCTGCGCTCAGTTTTGATCTAGATAAGAACACAAATGATCAACGAACGCAGTAAATGGGCGTTATTTGTAGAATCAGCAATTCACTGAGTTCCAGCCAAGACAGATTTGTCAAAACCACGAATTGAGTATAATTTCACTTTAAAGAATGCATCTAAAAGGTATTGCGTCAGGTTAACGCAACGAAAAAACCACAGTAAATGTAAACAGTATTAACAATATGTATTATATCGTTTCAGCGCGAGATTCGACACCACGGCGACATGTGATTAAAGTTGTCTAGCGAAAATCAATCATGTGGACAAATGAATTTGTGCATAATCCACAATAACAAGTCTGTGCGCGAAACACACAGAGGTTGGCTGTTTCGAAAAGTCCGTGTAACGCAGTATGCTGCCAAACAGTTGTTATTCTGGTTTCCAAATACGTAAATCGTGTACGGTTTACTAGGCTTTTGACACACGTTGATTCATGTTTCCTTCTTTTACAAGACGATTAGAGAACCCTTATTTTAGAGGAAAACTGTCGCTCAGTATCTTCAAGCTGCACACAATTGGTTTACACGCATAGGCGAACATCTGAGATTAGAACGCCTAGTGTATCAGTCATGAAATAATCGTTGCAATGTGATACAGGGGAACGTGGAACGGATGCACTGTCAGGCCATCCAAACACAGGCGAAGGCAATCGCAGCAAATAGGCTCAATCCAGCGACTGTGTAAAGGGTGGTCATGAATTAGTGAAACTAACAACCATGATGTGTATATAATTCGTCAAACGATACACGTCCTCGCATTGCGATAGATTCCGCCATGTTCCAAGGTCAGTCAGCGCAATAACTCCACACATCCGATTTCGAATTGTCCAGTTCTCACAGCACACGGTCGTTTCTGTGTCGCCTAGCCCATCGCACTCGTTTGAACTGATATATACGTTCTTCAGGTTTTATTACCTATAAAACCGGTGGTGGCTGTAACCGACTTCGCACTGGTTTTGTACTAGTTTGGTTTGCCATAAGAACTCGTCAAATCCTGGCTTTTTCTATCCTGGTTGCAGAGGGTGTACGTTCTTCCGACGAACGTTGAGTGACGCACGTATAACCAACGACGCCAAATACCAGAATCAAGTCAAGTCGCTAGAAACCGTGGTACCATTGACACAAACAATATAATAAATTACAAGGAACAAAACTCAAATCGTTTGCCTTCGTGGGATAAGGTACAATTGTTGGCCGCAATAGACCGTCAAGGGTCCAAAAGGCATGACAAGCAGATGCACAAGCGACCGCCAGGCAATGATGAACCGACGAAATGCGACCGGATCGGTCTAGTGTGTGTCTAAATAGCCGGCCTTCGGACAAACCGATCAGTCGGCAACAGTTTCACGGCTGCCCATAGGAAGGCCGTATTCACGGGGGTGGGGAGGGTGAGACGAACAGACAACAATAGGTGTGTGGGCAGGTGAGTGACGTTCAATGATTGAGGGAGGCTGGATGAAGAAATTAGTACTTTTAGACACGGGTTGCGAGAATAACAATAACAGGCGTCTAGTAAGATGGGTTCACGGGGTAGAGTGCGGCAGGGTCAATCGTGGGGAATTTTGACCTCCAAAAATTTCCCACAGCGGGTCTCCAGTGGAAGCAACGCTGAGTTATTGGGACGAGTTGTGAAAACGGTTACATGTAGTTGAGAGTATGATACTATATGCTCTACAACGAGTCGTCCGAATTCGGTAAACAGACAAGATTGATCAACAAGGTCGAAAATGCCTCATCAGTTGACCAATCTGTGAAGGCTAGGGATAAAGCAAACGTACTAAACCATCATCATCGTCATAGCAGCCATGAGCCTGACCAAAAGGTACTGTGGCTCGGACCAACGCTCACCTCAACAGTGACGTGGAATATCCTGGATAAAAACGCTACTTAGAATGTTGAAAATTATTGAAAGAAGACTAAGCGGAAGAACTAGAAATGGCATGGATACAGATACGCCATTGACTGAGACACATTGCAATCTCGGATAGCATCTCTAACCAGCGATTTTAGTGATCACAAAGACTGCAGCCAAGCTTGCGATACCTACTCACTTTGCTCAGTGGAGCAGTCAAGGTCTTCATATTTCGTGACCACGTTGTTGCTTGACCACCACGCGATTTTACCCAATTGTTAGCGGCCTCAGCATATAATGCTCGGTAAGGTAAACGATCAGATTGCATACGAAGTACGTGACCCAACCATCACAAGCTGTGTACCGTGATTAGTTGACCAACTGATCACGCATCCCGAGCATTCCG
>LUCH01003590.1:0-24804 GCA_013368495.1 Paragonimus heterotremus | reverse complement strand
AAAATGAGGCCAGTGAGTAACTTGGACGCAATTGACACCAAACTGATGCCTCTGTGGTTGTCACATAGACTTCGGGCCCCCTTTTTGAAAACGGGAATCACTGTTGATAGGCATCAATCATGAGACACTTCTTCAGTCTCCCAGATCGTCTGGAGAGGTTTTGTCAGTTCTCATAGCAACCTCTCTGCACCATCCTTGAAAACAGAAGGAGGGAGGAGGTTTGGACCAGGAGCCTTATTACACTTCAATTACTTGAGCTCCAGGATCACTTCTGCTTCCGACGGAGGACCTTATGGAATGCAGTACCTGACCAATCGGGTCTCGTCGTCCACATGATCTAGTTGAAGCCAAATGAACTGCTTTTCAAAATGTACAGCCCACCTATCGAGTCGGCGCGATTGACTGGTGATAGGTGAACAATCTTTTTCACATATGGTCTCACTTACACCGACTCGACGGCCAGTAGAACCACGGATCAGGGAAAAAAGCCCAGTCCGGTCACAACTGAACGGATCCTTCGGAACATGTCTATTCACAGCATGCTTTCATAGCTTCGGCGATTTGTCCCCGACGTTCATTAGGATCAACTAAACCAACCAGTTCAGTTGTCAGACCGGAGGTGCAAATAATAAATAAAAAGCTTCACATTAAACCAGCAAGCTTTCAATACACCTTCCTGAGTTGGCTGGAGGACAGTCAGTGTTTAGGGGGGATAGTCTACTTTCCTCAAAAGTGGTTTATTTTTCGAGATATCCTTGTAAAACAACCTGTGATTTCGAATTTTAGTTTTTCGCGCCATAACGTGCTAAAACATAATTTTAGCGCACGTTTCTCCTCCGTCTTTGACTGGCTCGTCCCATTTTTCATGCATCAATCCATGCGGCATTCTTTAAGGCTGTTCAAAGACTATATATACGCAGGCCCTGGTCTGATATGTGGTCTTTGGTTTGAGTAAATACATTCTCGACTAAAGGCCAAGGTCTTTTATGTCCTTCTGGGGTTTTGGATATCGTTACGCTCTGTGCTACAGTTCGCAACAAGAAATGTAGTCTTAGTTGTACACACATGGTTGGTGGCATTCGTTTCCAGATTCGCCTGTAACAATGAATGAAGCCAAAGGAAGTTTGCGTATAACACTCCCTACAAATGGTTTGTAATGCACCATTTGTAGTTCTCTTCGTATCACGTATTCAATACAAGCCCGAAGGAATTAAACCAGGAAGCGTATGAGTGAAAGCCAGTGTGGTATAGACGGACAGTGCTCGTTAGCTCAGCGGTAATTTGGTATGAAAGTAAAGCTCTTATCTTTTGCAGACAAACAAAAAAACAGAGACTCCACTAGTCCGGTTGACCCACAAGGTTACATACAAAGGAGTGACAGAAACAGTATAATAAAAGGTTTCCTACCAACTGCTTGTAAAGAGTGCCGGGCCATCTTTAAAAGCAGCAGAGTAATTACAATGATAATCGATAACTTCATTTCGGGTGGGGGCCCATGACCAGATAGTTTTTTCTAATAACTGACGGCCTGTCAACCACTTGAACTAAGTTGATGGAAAATGAGGAAATGGAACATGGTCTGGAACAACTTAAAATATAAACGCAGTGAGTCACAACAGATAAACCCCGCAACAAAACCATGCGGGCATCTAATCGTTTAGCAACGTGTTACCTATAAACGGGCCGACAAGGGTCATCTTTCCTAACTGACTAATGACTGCTAATAGAAAGGTTCAAGCTGAATTTTCTTCGGATTGCTTCTTCAGAGAACGAATTATGCACAAAGGGAAGAAAAATAGCTACGACTGCTCTAGGTTTCCAATACCCTTAAGCTAACACGCTGGTCGGAAGTCAGCTGGTCATGTAGATATCAAATGATTAGGAACCCCATGTGAATCACCAGGGAACAGACCGTCTTGTCGTTGGTCACGACATGAGCTAAATGTCATGAGACTAAGTCCAATGTAATGGCACTTTATTACGTACTTACCCTCGTTGAGTCACGTTACGAAAATATGAGCTGAGGGATGTGAAAATGAGGGAAAGCCTTTAGCGTGAAGTCAGATACTAAGCATGATCCGAAGAAACAAGTACGACAAATGAACCGACGCATTGTTTTATCGGAAAATTATGGTCCGAAGTAGAAGGATGGATGACAGAATATAAGCAGCCCTATAATTTCATCAACGCTACGTTCCAATATCTTTAGAAGAGCCATGCAACAGATTGAAGAAAAAAGAACACGAATAAAGCCACCTCGAAAAAGCAGCAGAGAACACAAGTTCGGTAGCTGTGAGCCGAATCTCAAGTATCTTGGATTCATCAGTGACATTTCATTTGTTTCGGTGATATAGAACAAATTAATCGTCGCTGACCTGATAGAGTTGATTTTTGCACGGGGAAACTGTGATACGGTATACACACTAACACTGGACATTCGCTGGTTGTACGAAGGGGTGTTTCAATCTTCTGTGCTGGTGAGCCAGTCGCAGTAGATGGCGATCAAGAAGCCCAATCATATGGCCGGACAATGGAACACCTCCTGTTAACTTCCCCCGCCTAATAAGGGGCTATAATGCATCGGCAGGATAACATCTCAACTAGTACGTTGTACAGCAAAAAGGCTTGATTACATCAGTTGGAGCGCCAAAAGTACCCCTTCCAAACCGGTCAGTTCACATCTATGTGGCGTAATGTGGACAGCGCAAATTCGAAATAGACTGTCAGTCACATAACATTTGGTTCACGCTCGAACAATAACAACAGCGAGCACCGTAAGTGATGACGTATTTTCGGGTCTCACAACACCTGACCTCTATGTACATGACCAGATAACGGTGGGCCGCAGCTACAACCTGAGGAAAAGATAGCAATCTGAAATGGTCGCATAATGTTCATCACAATTGTTCTCAATACTTGCGTGTGTAATTCAGGTCGAGTAAATGTCATTCGAACACAATTCAGCCTGCAACCCTCTGAGAACATTCTCGTTTGTTGCCAAGACTGACTTCCATCGACTTGTTAAAAACGGTAACAGTGCTAAAAGATGAGGTAACCATATAATTTGGCCACAGGATGTATTTAAAGTCCACACGCTGATAGCTAATCCTAATAATCACCAGCAAAGTGGTGGATAGGTGGTTTGATGTTACGGTTGGCGGCATCCCGTTCTGATTAGTCTGTCACAATGACCGAAGCCAAAGGACGCCTGCGTTTCAAACAATCACCCCCAAGTGGCTTGCACTACACCACTTACGGTTGCACTCACACACAGCACGTATCCTGTGTAAACCCGAAGGAATAAGACCAGTAAGTGTGTGAGTGAGGCCTTTGTGTTTAGCCGGCCAAGGCTGGTTAGCCAATTAATTGGCTAGCACGAAAAGAAAACCCTTATCTCTTGGAAAATAAACAGAGAGAGAGAGACTGCAATAACAAGATCTGTACTGAGAAGAAAGATATGTAAAATGTAATACAAGAGGCATTTCAGTGTGCGTGTGTATGTTAGTGCATTCTGAAGAGGATAAGAATGAAGGACAAAGGTCAAAGTTGGACTACGAAAAGAACAGACAAACCATTCATCATACGACACACCGACAATACTGAAGATAAGAATGAGTAGAAGACCAAAAACACTCAATTTTCTGAAAAGAAGAGCGGATTAGTTACCAAACGACCATGTTATTACCACACACACACACATAGACACTGGGGAGTCGAATGCAATGACGGTGACCTTATGACTTACAATATCTGAACTGCTAATGTGAAACTCTTTCACGCACAGATATTTGCTGCATTCCTCAGGCTCAAAAGAGCATCTGAAGAAAACGTGAAGAAACCTGTCTGATTCAAGATGTCATATGGTAGTATGCATAATATGCTTGTCAAGCATGACTATTTAATGCCCCCTAATTAGAGTACGAACAGCTGCTTAGAAAAGAGCGGAATGAACTGCTGACAATAGAGAGACGCGCAGCCACCAGTTGTGGGTAACGCTTGTACTCTCCACCTCGGGCCAACAAGCAGACTGCTTCTTTAAGTTTGTGGAGCATTAAAGTCATAGTAATTGAATGTGAAGATCACACACATGGAATTCACAGGAGTCTGTTCTCAAACACTCAAGGTTAAGGCGACCACGTTCATTTAAGAAAAATGGGATCGCGAATAAACAAATAAGTACTGTCTGCGAGGGTAAGATAGTAGATGCGAGACGTCCCACATGTGGCTAATACAGGTGTACACAAGAGACGATGGGGTGAGTGATGAGTTTGCGTGCACCTCTCGAAAGCTCTTTAAACAGCATGCATCTAGAATGGCTTCAACAATACAAATCATACTGATCGCTGTCTTGTGGTGTTTTATTCACAACGGTGAGAGCAGAAAAACCCAAACCGGGCGGGGGTAGAATTGTGCTGATGAACCATTGGTCGCTAATCAAGGGGAATGAAGAATACTGATTTCAAGCCAAAATGACCATAGACAGCAATACATCAGTGGTTCTCACTGATGCTTAACTGCCACGAACCATCCTCTGAGGAGAAGCATGAATTGTCTCAGTAGCCACCGATTCCACCTCAGATGCAAATAAGGAATATGATGATCGTGCGCCCAAACATAATTAGGAGATGGGCTCGGTATCCTGATAAGCCGAGCTTAATCTAAAAGTTATATAAACCAACATATTGATAATCGCCACTTAATGAAGTGCGAATCCCATACTTCGTCCAGCTGCTATGCCTGTCAAGAAGACTGATCACTGGCTTTGATAAGGGTTCTTCTAGCCAACCCTCTTCCTTAACCTAAGTAACTGACCCACGTGACATTGTGACGCCGGTACCAATTATAGGAAATTGGGGAATTCAGGGATATGAAATGTACTTCAGTGTTCCGTTCCATTAGCAGTTCTTACTTCGAAGACAACCTAGCAATAAAACGGTCTCATCGAAACTGCCAAATCTGTTTAGCTACTACCATGTTCAAATTTCTCAGTCAACAGTCAGACGAGTCACAAGACAGAGCCCAGAAGACGAAGACGATCGACAGTTCCAAACTCATTGGCCACCGTTTTCAGTTTTCTTCTATCAAGAGGTCAGTCTAGTGCCTTGCATCTTAGGCCAGTGAGCAGAAACGTGTACATGGCATGTTAAACAACGGATTGTCATTCTTGATGCAGCTAAACCTATACAATCATGTAAGGCTTGAGACGGTAGACCTGACTGACGCTCATGATCGAATCCCGCTTCATAGTTTTCTTATCACACATCAATTAACACCACCAAATGCATGCAACTGAACGTAGGTAACTATCAACAAACATCGAAATACTGTAAGCGATCGCATACCACAGCCACACAATAGTTGTTTGGTCAGGACAATTTTGATGTCATAAGTTGCCCAAAGGCATACTGGATAATATCCCAAGATATATTACACAGATTCCAGCATGTCACATGATAATGACTTCGTGTGAATATCGACTAAAAACTCAGATTCCGTTTAAGCATATTTCCACACAGCTGAGTTAAGTAAACACGACAAAACAACCAGACGACACCTACCTGATGGTTCATCTTCACTGCCAATATGGTCAATGAGTACCGGTAGTAACAAATCAACGTGTTGATTCGCGAATGGGACACGAGCAACTTTCGCATGTCGTTTTGCGAGACCAGTGTGATAAGACTGCGGTTGAACAGTCGACCCACGATGCATATTGGATCTCCGGCTGCGTGTAAAACAAACAATACGGAAAAACTGCGCAGCTCATTTGGGACAATACCAGGCTAACAAGGTGCCATCACACGGAGATGGGAGCAAAATAACTTACTAGTGGAGTACGTTTCTGTGATTTGGTCACCTACTGTGGACAGCAGACTGTAGCCTGATTTGGTCCCAACTTGAATTGATCTGCAGGAAATAAAACAGGACGTCACACAAAACACAGATAAAAGAAAGGAGAAACTATAGAAGGAAGAAATAATTAGGGAATAAAAGCACATAATACAAGCAAAAATATTCTAGTAATTGTAAGACCGTGAATACAAATCCAATGAACACATTATGATTATACATAAGCTTTGTCTAGTTGATAAATATCCACGCTCCATCCCAAATTGACGCGACTGATCCTACCAAGGTTTGGGGGGTCTAACACTATCCAGTCCGCAGGTGATCTTGTAAGTTATGCGACAGCAAATGTCTTGTAGAGTAAGGATTGACAAGATCATTCAACTTCATGAGCTAAGTACTATAAACAACAACAAAAGGTGAACGATAGAACAACTTGTCATTGAGGTGCGACTATTGCCCCAACAATACTGTGCTGTGAAGAGACTATTAGGTCTACGGAGCTTTCAATTTGTCAGTGCAATACAATACACCACAAAGTAAAGGATACGAGGAGAATAAACCAGCGGCTTGACGAATACTTCATTATCAGCCAAATTCATAAAACATCGGAGTGAATCGCCCTTGGGAGATCTTAATATATCAGCCCCAGCGCTTGTAGTCAACATAGATTTTGACGAACCTTAAGAAAACAGGTATACGAAAACTCCTCGTTAACCTCCTGGAAATTAAGCTGATGTGGTTCCATAGCTTTACCTAGTTTGGTGATGTCCATCCTTAGTTGATCATTTCTTGTTTATTCTTCGCTGGTATGACTGTGAATCGACCTAGCCGTGAATCCTGGTCGCCATTTCACTTGGCGTCTTACAATCACTGTTAATCTCAATCATTATCAGTTTGTCTTTGGGACATCGTTTAATTGCACAATTAATCATGTAACATTTGCTGCAAGCTGATGCGATGGCGCTGGTGATTATTTTGATCACCGCCTGGATTAAGAATGCGCAATAACCCTGTGATAATCCATTCCGTGTAAGTTAAAACAGATGGAGGAAAAACCGACAAATATGAGTTCGCCGATGTAACGTGTTGGACATCACGTTCACAAGCGTATCCGATGACATGTGTGTAAAGTGCACATCCGAGGGTTATGCCTGCGATCACCATCGAGGGTGACAACTAATGAGTCATTTTGTCTACTTGCGTGGCTGCATACTTGTTGATGGGCAGCACTCACAATTCGTACGGCGGAGTGGTGTTCATCAAACTGCGCCATTTGTATCGACGGAAAGTAGTGAATTTTTCTACGAGAGTGAAAGTACTCTGCGTCCGTGAACTTGGTGCTGCCCTATGGTTGCGAAACCTGACACATACAAATGGAATATGTTCGCCAACTATTACTGTCTGCACACAACTGTCTGTCCAGGACGAGGTCATCAAGCAACCATGTTTGAGTGTGCACCATATCTCCGAAACGTGCATTCACGATCTGAAGGTAATCATTTATTAATGCATGTCATTAACAGACTGTTTCATCACATGTTTTTATCTTATGCTTTAAGCTCTCTTACCACAGCTGTCAGATGAATAAAGCCTAATAATTGGGCAACAAGTCTTCTCCATTCAATCCCTGATGATCGCTCACTGATCGTTTGCACAGCAATTTAAAATGAAACGCCTTCTATGACCGAAATGTTTCGATGCTGACCGGAACCATACATCTTCAAAACAGTGGACTCATTGGTACCGCACATTCACTAACTTCCTGGCCGTCGTGGAAACTCTTGAACCCAAAAAAAAACTCCACACTCATCAACTGTTTTCCCTTCCGTTTAGCAATACATTATGGATTGTACGACTTTCGAAAACGCCACTTTAACACTTGGGAATATATACGTGAAACCCTCAAATTGGGTTTTTGCTCATCATCTTCTGGTAACATACAAACAAACAAGAAAATGGACAGCAGTTTGATCAGTCTCTTCAAAAGCTGAAGTCAATGGCCAAAGATTACAACTTCAAATGCGTCACTGCCGAGCAAAATAAAAACCACGCTACTCGGACGCGTCCATCAGCGGAATGCAGCTTAACAGTATACGCCAACAGCTCCCGAAGAGCAGGTCATTAGACCTACAATCTGCTTTCGAACAAGCTCGATCGCTCGAGGTGGCCTACTGAAAATCCCATTCGTTTCAGACAACTCTCTTTTTCCACTCTGCTTCGGCTTCAAATTCCGAAGCATTCTCTTGTTTGCTACGCGTTTCTTCTCATTCTCTGAGTCTCAGTCTCCTTCTCAACCACCTGGGGGAAACGCGTCGGTGACTGCCAGTAGCAAGTGCTATTTTTGTGGTCATGATTGATATTCACGTTCCAAATACCCCCGCGAGAGACGTGGTATGCGCGGTAAAAGAGTCCATTATTAAGGTATGTCGGTCGGCGATAACAACCAGGAACATTACATCAGTTGTCGAACCATTACTTTCCTCCACGACTGTCGCAGTGGCTCCATCCTGCCTCTCGAACGCCGTCACTAAAATATTGGTAGACGAAGTACTTTTGCAAGCTTTAGTAGATACCAGTAGTTCTGACAACTACATTTCAAGCCCTATCGTCCGGAGATAGCGATGGAGAATCGAAAAATCGTGTAATACAATAACCATGGCTTTAACTAGATTAAGTGGTTGTACAAAAGACCACTGTTGTGTTAGTATACGTAAAAAGCATTGTCATTATGACCGAATCAAGCTCTCTATTGTCCAACCTATGCATTGATGTACTCCTCTGCCATAACTTTCCCAAACTTCATAAACAATTGGAATTCCTCTTAATAGCGAGAAATCATCACCCTCCTTATGCAGTTTGCTTGCAGCCCACATCGAACCTCCTACATTGTTTGGAAATATAGTGTCCAGTTGTAAAACAATAGCAACCAAATCACGACGTCACTGGGCATGCAAAGAAAAGTTAATGCGAACAGAAATCGACATTTTTGGAAGACCGCATTACTGAATCGTCGCCATCCCCTCGGTATGCTCAGGTATTGATAGTTGCAAACGAACGGCACAAAAAATGAATAGTGGTAGGTTACAGTCAGATTATTAATCCATACAATCAACTTGCTTACTGCCTTCGAGGCCTGCGGAAACCCATATTAGTTTTGCCGTGCACTGTTTAGAGTGACCGAAGAGTAACAGACAAACTCATCACAGAAAAAGAATCGTTCACCGCGTTTGCTTACGTGGATAATATAACCATGTGCGATGTGAATGTTGAGGATCATTATAAAATTCTGACAATACTTTTCGGAGTTGCTAAAAAGTATAGTGAAAAGTTCAACGAAAAGAAGATTTTCCGTAACATTAATGCGACCTCCTTAATGCAACAATCCTTAAGAAAGAAGGAAAAGTGCTATCGCTACATGAGAAATAAGGCCATTGAGATACGAAGTTTCGCACAGGTTGATCAAGTCAGACTGAGAAAGACCACTATCATCCTATGATTCTCCATTACCACGAGACATCAGGTCCCAACGCGTTGTGGATTTATTTGCTTACTATTCTCCGCAGACCTCTCTTTTCTGATGAGATTAATCTACTGATTAAAAAACGTACTCTCTCTCTTCCAAATGATGTCAGTGTGTCAGTTAAGTCGCTCAGAAACGATCTAGAGGATTTGGTGGTTAGAACTGTTGGTTACCAATCACCTTAAGTCGTGGACATTGTTATCACTGCTAATCTAACACAGAACAGCAGACCCGTTGCGTTTTTCTCCGGAATGCTGTTACTGAGCGAACGATGAAACTCTTCCATCAAGAAGGAAACTACGCTAAAGTCAAAGCCGTCAAAATGTGGAGGCGATACTTGCTGAAAATCCGCTTCAGATTGGTTACTAACCAGAAATCTGTCGTTTGTATGTGTGACGTTCAACATCACGGGAAGATTAAGAATAACGAAGTTCAACGATGGTGTCACGAGCCTTCGTGTTACAGCTCTGATGTCACGTATCGTCCAGGGGAAGGAAAACCAGGTCGCCGATGCAATATTCCGTACGTATTATGTATCGCAGGCCCATTGCATGTCTCTAAGCGAGCCACACGACTTTTCGTGTCACTCAGCTGTTGTGCAGACGTTGCATTTAATAAGTTCCATAGACTTACCCTATTTAATTGAGAAGGTGGAATCTGTCATTACACGCCGTTCGATATCCACGGAGTTGAATTTGAGATTTCACACCCCGCCAAACATTACCCCCATTTAAAGTGGTTGTGCACTTCAAGAGACTGAATGTCGATTTTAATGGCCCTCTTCCATCCGTTAGTGATGATAAGAACTTACTAACGACTAATGGTGAATATTCAACAGTTCCGATTGGGTTTCCCTGCTCGGATATAACGGCTTCTTCCAGACGATTTTGATATTCATCATCACAGAAAGCGATACATCAGTGGTTCATACTGATGCTTAACTGCTACACAACCACAAAGGAAAAAAAGCAAACTCTGTATAGGAAGAGAGAAGGAAAAAGAAGGAAACGGAAAGGGACCTAATTACCAAAAAAATAGCCACGTCTATATTCACAAATTCAATATCAAGGCGCCTACACCTTGCAAACAAACAACCGAGCTGTAAGTGAAAGTAAGGCGTCATCAGCAAGACAGCTTCCTCACGGCAATGGACTGCTCCGCGTCATTAAATGCACTCATTTCACTGACAACTCGGCCAAACAACGACAACATTCACGCCGCTGAGCTCGATTAGCCGCCATCTCACCTAACATCTCCAGCCACCGACTCTGTGAGTTGCGAGGGGCCCAGCCCGGAAGATGAACCCGATCTACAGTGACTAACCTCTTTGTGAACGATTTTATTTTTGTACGCCAAGTCATCATCTGTTCACCTTGCACCTGACGCTAGTCGGCCACAGTGTCGGCACAGTGTTCAGTGTGCTAAACGACCAGCGGGTACCCTTAGTACATGACTTAGTCTGTGCAAATGTAATGATTGAACAAAAAAACTCGCTTGACGATCATTACCAAACACCCGCTTCATAACCTCCTCGATGCCTACTCGCTGTTGCCAATCGATACGAGCGACTGAACGCAGACGTCGGTGGTCAAATATTTGGAGACGGTTCATGTCTTTTACCCTGAGCGGCCAAGTTTTGTTGCTGTATGGTAATACAGCCCGCACTGTGGCCTTCCTACGTGCACTCAGATCGAAGACCTGTTTCCACGGCTGAAGAACTGAAAAGTTTCCTGCACAGTAAAAGTATCGTCACTAGTCGAACTACGATTTGCAACCCCCAAGCAAACGGATAGATTGAAAGGTTGAGCGGTACACTCTGGCGAGCGATTACGCTTGCGGCGAGGTCGAGAAGCGTGTTATGTAGTCATTTGGAATTTATACTACTGAACGCTTTACATTCCATATGGTCTCCCTTGTCACAGCAGTGAACGCAACCTCACACGAACGGCCATTTTCTTATAACCGAAAATCGACCCCAAGTGTTTCATTACTGAGCTGGCTCACCACTTCGGGAGCGGTCTAAATGTGACGTCACTCAAGATTCTCAAAGTATGACCCTCTAGTTGAGGTCAAGCTACTCAAATGAAATCCATGGTCTGTTCACGTCCACCTCTCCAACGGGAAAGAAGAGACGGTGACCACTCGGCACCTAACTCCGAAGGGCCAATTTGCACATTCACCCCTGACGGGACAATATCAGATTGACGCTGCCCAACAAGATGTCTCAACTGGAGAATCTCTTCCTGAGCCTCACATCGAAAGTACTGACAGACCATATATCACATCACTGTTGGAAAAACAACGAACTCGTCCATACAACTTGAGGACCAGAAGCCTCATGTTACTTTGGCACATCCCTGAAAGTAATTTCTTCGGATCCTCTTTATACCGTAATTTTCACTCATTTCTTTTCAACGCACTGTATACATCTACTCTAGACGTCATCATCAGCCATCCTCGTGTCTAATTCCAAAACATTTTCTGTGAAACTTTTCCGAACAAACCAAAGTGGCCGGAGATAATGTAACAGACTCTCTATTATTGCACACCATTACGTTTTCGTTTTCTTCCTTCAACCTTTTTTTTTTACCACGGTTGTTAGCTGAATGAAACCTAGTTCTTGGACAACATGTCTTCTCCATTCAACCTCTGTTGATCGCTCGCTGGTCGTTTATGCAACATCTATTTGAATTCCTCCTTGAGCAATTCGATAGATGGGCCGTTGTTTCTCGAGGTCTCGAAGAGCCCGAGTCGAATCTCGCGGTTAAGATAGGGTGGGGATTGCACTGAACTCCGAGGCGAATCAAAGTATGCCCGAATGGATCTCAGTAAATACTCGTTTGTGCGCACATGATCAAAGTCTGACGATATAGCTCATTAGAGCGTTGCCTATTTGCCATATTTACGTGTTCCAATAGACAACAGTTTAAGTGGTGTTGAGAATCTCTTACGATGCCCTCTTTTGTCGTCTGAGACAAATTAAACGTTGGAACATAAATGTGCTTTTTGATGATAGCAACGTACAACATGGTTGTCTTATTGTTGTAAACCCTCCTAAACGGTACGCTGGTTCGTCCTTGCTATCGTAATGTGCTTGGCAGAATTCGGATTCTCGTCCCGGTACTAATTAACACGAAATCTCGGTCCCGAAAAGTATTGCGACTATCCCTGTATTCGCTCCCAAGACAAGCCAAAAGACGCGTACGAAAAAAGACAGCTTTGTTCCGCCCCAAAACATGTGCGACAAAGACCACAAATACAAAGTGTTTATATGATGCGCGGTGGCCAAACAGAGGGGCAGTTGACGGGGGGGAAATAGTTAAGGTCACTAAAGAGCATAGCGGAATAAAGTCAGACGAGTAAAAACTAGCCAAAGTCCACTCCCGGTCGCTCCGAGCAGGTCCAAAGTCACTCGTCTTTTTTCTCAAGGACGGAGGGGGATTTTGGACGTTAAGCAATGAACGTCCTAACACATACTCAAAAAGAGAGTCAGCTAGACAGTATGTTCGGTGTCTGGAAACAACGCACCGACAATGGCGATCGGATGTCGCAAGCATGCGCGCCACACGTCGGGAGGTGCATTTTAACACAACAAACAATATGCTGTATAGAGACTGCCCTGTTCAACCTAACCATGCGCAAAAATTTTTCACATCGCCGTCAGCTATCAGTGGCGCTATCCGGTTAGGGATTGCCAGGCATTTAGGAGAAACTACCATCATGATCGCAGATGTATCGATCGTAGCTCCCGTTTGTGGTGGATACTAGAGCAGCCCTACTTGCACTCTAGGATTAGGTTGACAGTAGTGGTATATCAGATAAATATATCAACTTGTTGTGTGCACTACAGAATGTGCATCCAGAGAGTTGTCCATTTTTCAACTGCGTAATGGATGGTATTCTGGAAGGACACTCAGAAGCTTCAAAACCCTTGGATAGGAGCTTCCGTCAAGCGATACGCTGACGGAAATTGAATAAGCGGACACTATTACTCTACACCATCAGACGGCATTCATACCATGTTGAGTTGGTTAAACGATCTGCATAGTATACTTTGTAATTTCCAAGTGTTGAACGTTGTTACAGAATCGAGTTCGTTCCTGACCCCATCTTCATTATTGGAGGCGTGACTGCTGATCGCTTTACTTAATCCGGGTAGTGTCATCTCATCAGTATACACTACTGACAGCAAAGGCATCTCGTGTGTTTGCTATTCTCCAACACTTAACGCGTCGCAGACGTTCGAGTATCGACTAAAGTGATGACACACAATGTGCATGTACGTTCGATCTTGTACAACGAATCAGGGACTTGACCTATTTGTGTGAAAAATGCATATAAGCTTACAAGATTCAACTACCGTTATCTCCGCCAGCTAGCCTGTATCCAGTGGATTGATTATACGATAAACGCAACACTCCGTCAGTGTACATCTGGGAAATGTGAAATCCTATGACTGGTAACCGAGTTAATTAGAAAGTAATTGATGGCGAACGATAAATATACATTACACGCCGAGAGACCGCTGCAGCGCCGTGCATCGCACAGAGCAGCTACAGGCCGTTAGAAGAAACCACAAGATGGCTGGGAGATGTGATAATAGGCAATCAAAACCCTGACCACTATGTTGAGCAAAGTTAGTAGATGCCGTCTGCTAGGCTGAGTTCGTGATCACTCATACTGCCGGTTGCAGACACCCCCGAACGCGGCAATGTCGCAGTTAGTAGCCCATCTGTATCTGTGAGGTTGTTGGCTCTTTTATGAAGTTTCACCGTTTTGCCTAGTTTTTTTCTTTATGCATTTGTATACAATCACTAGGCTATCACTCCGTACACAGCCGATGGGATATTGACGGCAATCCAAAATACAGCACCAACAGGTATGGCGCTTCAAATGGCTCACCAACAAGAACAAATAGACGGTATTGGCAGTTGCGTAGCACTCTACAAACAGAAGGTTCAAAGGCATGGTGTAATTTATGTAGAAGAAGCCCATCACACTATCCTTAAAGTCATAAGCCCATCATACTGCTAAATGGGTGACCGTGCTATTTGATGCTTTGCATTCTATCAAGTTTTTGCACTGTACCGTGACCAATTCTACTCCGTACGAAAGACTGTTCACGTATAGTCGGGGATCAACGTTCGGCATGACTCTACCTGCTTGGCTTACTGAACCTGGTCCCGATCTTCTTTGGAAATATGTTCGCCAATCCAAACTCAGCCTACTTTATGAAGAAGTGGATCTACTGGACTGTAATTAACAATTCGCTCACGTACGTTTTACTAGGGGCCTCGAACATATAGTTACTTTTCGTCAGTTGGCACTCGAAAAAGAAAATTCCGGCCACTCTGATAAATTTCCGACTCCAGAAGTTATCCACACCACACTAGCGTACGGACATAATCGACGGATCCAACGTATAACGTAACAGTGATCCCACTTGCTCTGATAATTCATGATCTCACAGAAAAGCAGCGATGTGTGCGTCCTTATTGTTTACGTTCCAGAAAAGTATGATTTTGCATAGGTTCCAAATGCCACATGGTGTTAGTTGGGCGGTTGTGAATGCGGTGTGATTTGTTTATAAAAATTGACAATATTACATCTACATTACAAGCCCTAACACACTTACTACTCTATCTTTTAGCCCTACTTTCCCGGGTTCTGTTGTAAAGTGAATAAAACATCCATTGCGGCAACTTCGTTTTCCCCCTACCGCGCTCTTCGTATGAGCTCGTGGTACTCAACTGTAGACACAACGGAACGTCAAAACAAGTAGAGAAGCTGACTCAATAGGGACGTTTCAGAGAGATCCTCAGTCACCCAGTGACTGATAGGCAAAGACCACAATAAGCGTAAATACAGTTTTCCAGTCATTTCTTATGCCTCGATCGCTGCTGATACAGCTTCTCAATTAGACAGATTGGTAAACGACCTACATAATTTTATTGTCCAATGATAAGGTTACGTAACCACTGAAGTGTTGTAAAAAACATCCCTAACCTAGGGGTAAAAAAATGCAGTCTTAGCAAAGTGAGACGTAAGTTAACACTAGTTGTGCCGTTCGAAAAATGGCAGACAACAATAAGTTATCGCAGGTGTCGTGAAGACCGATCAGTCTCCCAACAGGTATGATGTCTTGATTGATAATTCCCGATCGTTCATGCCACGGAAGAGGGTTAAATTAAATGACCGCATCTCGAGTATCCTGCTCAAATGTTCGGCCTACAAAACAACAAAAGATACGGCTTATTTATAGGACCCTGTCCAGAGCCAATGACTCACCTAGCAGTGAGAGGCTGTGGTTGAGAACCCCAATCGTTCTCCTGTCTAGATCTGGGTGTCCTGGCAGTGTCTCAGCCCATACACAACACAAGTAATTCCGTACTGCATCGGCCGTCTTGCAAAATAAATCGGATCGCCCTGTCTGCTGCATACAGCGGGGTGGATAGGTAGAAACAAGCCAATGTTGATCCCTCCCCACTGTCCTATCTAATTCAGTTCTCAGCCCCCCCCTCACCGAACCCCATCATTTCTGGTGATTACTCTGCAGCTTCCGCAATAGACTTAGCCATTCATAGCAACACCTTGTCGATATGTCTCCTCTTTTTTTACTCAGTCTCAAGCCTCCCTCCTCCCTTGCTTAGACCTAGAATGTGAATTAATAGAGTTGTTTTCAACACTCCATTCTAAACCAGATATGTCAACAGGCTGCTCTCGCACGAACATTAGACTTGTTGCACGCTGTCCGCTGTCTAAGTTTGGGCGCCCTGGCAGTATCTCAGCCCAAACACAACCATGAATAATTATAACACAAGTAATTTCATACTGCATCGACCGTCTCGCAGTATAAACCGGATCGCCCTATCTGCTGCATACAACAGGGTGGATAGGCGAAAACATGTTACTGTAGACCTTTCCCCCACTGTCCTATGCAATTTAGTTCTCAGACTCCCCCCCCCCGAACTCCGTTTCTGATAATTGCTCTACATATCCCATAACAGATGTAGCTAACCGTGGTAACACTGAGCCGGTAAGTTCCGTTTCTTGCCATTCAGCTTCAGGCCTCCCTCGTCCCTTGCTTAGACCCAGAATGCGAATTAATCTAGATGCCTTCAACGTTTGCGCTCTAAAACTGATAGGTCAACAGGCCGCCCTTGCAGGAAAGTTAGACTCATTGCATGTCGATGTCTGTTGTAACTCAGAGACAAGAACTCAAGACAGCAGTCAACATATGGAACTAACAGCACCCGCATTGTCTATCCGATATTGGTTATACACTTCGGGTGACTCCATAGCCGTTGTTACAGGTCGGGCTGGAGTAGCTATAGTACTTAGTTCAACGGCCGCAGCCTCATTGATAAATTGGATTCCTGTTAACAGTAGACTTTGTGCCGTCCGCTTAGCAGGTTCCGTTAAGGCCAACTCTAGACGTAAGACTTTCAGCACTGGCTTTAGGCATCGTTCACGTCATTGCTATACTTGGCGCCCGCCTGCTCCGAATCATACATGGTCTCAGTTAGACCATATAGCTGTTAGTTACAGGTGGCGTGATTCTATCCAAGACTGTCGTTCTTATTGGAGCACGCACGTGGACCCAAATCATGCATTGCTATGTTGTCGTTTTGTTCTTACTTTTGCTGGTCAACGACCCTACCAACAGCAACGACTGACTGTTGAGAAATTGGCTTTACCATCAGTAAAGCATAAGTACCAAACCAGCTTAGAAAGCTGCCTTAGTTGTACTCATTCCGAAGATCCTAATAGCTGCTGGACACAACTCTCACAAGCTATTCAGAAAGCAGGTACTGTAACATGCGGCACAGGAGTACATGAGTTAAACAAACATTGGGTTTCAGAGAAATCTCTGGAGTTGTTAGAAGTCAGACGAAAGGTTCCTCTTGGTAGTTCACTGTTGGGGCGCCCACCCTGTTACCGTCCCAAGGCGCCTCCGCCGTGAGAAAGAAAAAAACGATTGACTTTGTCTTAGTTAGCGGACCAGCTCAGAGCGGCCGAGTGGTGGCCTTAGCTAGTTTTTACCCATCTGACTTTTTATTCCGCTGTGCCTATCAGTGACCTTAACTATTTTTTCCGTCAACTGTCCTTCTCAGTTTGACCACCGCACATGATATAAGTACTTTGTATTTGTCGCCTTGGTCGCACACGTTTTGGGGCGGAACAAAGCTCTATTTTTGAACGCGTCTTTTTTGGCTTGCCTTGGGAGTGAATACGGGACAATCGCGTTACTATTCGGGACTGAGATTTTGGGCGCTAATATTACGGGGACGAGGATCCGAATTTTGCCAAACGAATTACAAAGCTAGAACAAACCAGCGTACGGCTTAGAAGGGTTTACAACATTCACATAATAAATCTAGAAGAAATATCCGTAGGAAGCTGAAACAGTCTGAATGCTGATCGTGAAGCTTGGTTGGTGAAGAAAGTTAGGGAAATGGAGATCGTTTTTGCCTCAGGGAACACTGGCAAACTCTTCAAGCTGATCCGTGCCACTGGTCCCAGAGGACCGTCTGTCGGTGAAGCCATTAGCGAGACAGATGGCAAACTAATTTATAATAAGTCCAGAAGGTCAGAGCGGTGAGCGGAATACTGTGAAAGTCAATTTAGCTGGCCTCCTGCATCGATTGTGTTGCCGTCACAAACTTGTGACGTAGCACCCTGGTCGGCAGATTTGGAACCATCCACTGGGACTGAGGTTCGCAATTGCCTTTCAGCTCTCAGTTGTAATAGGGCTACTGGTCCAGCTAATCCCGTACCAGCACTTTTAAAGAAGGTGGCGAGGCATTAGTAGAGACCTTGACTCAGTTGTTTAACCTTGTATGGACGACGGGGACCATCCCTCCATGCTGCGGCCACTCGATAATAGATCCTATATTCAAGAAAGATATCAGGGGCTTTTGTGAAAACCAGAGGGGAATTAGTTTGACCCCAGCCATTTTAAGGGTTCTGGCATCCATTATACGTCGTCCACTCATTGCAACTCGGGAGGTAGACATTAGAGAAGAACAGGCAGGGTTTCGCCCTGGGCGGGAATGTATAGATCCTATTTTTACCCTCCGTCAAATTCTGCAGCAGCGTCATATGTATCGTCGGTCAACAACCGCCGTATTCCTCGACTATAAAGGAGCGTTCGATTCGGTGGATCGATCCACACTTTTGGAGTCACTTAAACGCAGAGGTGTACCGACTAAGTATATGAACATACTGTCGGCACTTTATTCCCATACTTCAGCTCAGGTTAGGGTTTACGGCGAATTGTCTGACAGTTTCAGTACCAGGAGCGGCATACGTCAAGGCTGTCCTCTTTCAGCATTTTTGTTCAATTTCACAATAGATGAAATAATGGAGGGTTGTCTGTATCACTCAAATGATGTCGGTATGGACCTCCTACCTTGTGAAGGACTGAATGATCTTGATTATGCTGACGATGTGGTGTTGCTGTCTGACAACTTTCAAGCGGCACAAACAACGCTAAACGCCATTCCGCGTTCTGGTAAGTATTTCAGAATACGCTTTGCAGCCTCAAAGTGCAGCCTGTAAAGTGATTCTTCAAGATTTCTGTAATTACGTGGATTTAATGTTAGATAAAGAAATCATGGAGGTTGTTCACCGGTTTGTGCACCTGGAAGTTACATCAGCGATTGCGGAAGTGTAGGGAATGAAATAGAGGCGCCTAGTCCCAAGGCTAGGGCGATGTTCTCTTATCTGGGGCACCTATGGCGACAGAGAGTTATTGCCCTGAAACTTAAAGGTTGCGTGTATAAGACAACAGTGAAGGTTGTATTACCATACAGCAACAAAACTTGGCCGCTCAGGGTAAAAGACGTGAACCGTCTCCAACTATTTTATCACCGACGTCTGCGTGCAGTCGCTCGTATCGGGTGGCAACAGCGAATAGGCATCGAGCAGGTTATGAAGCGGGTGTTTGGTAATGATCGTCAAGCGAGCTTTTTTGTTCAATCATTACATTTGCACAGACTTAGATGGTTAGGCCATGTACTAAGGGTGCCCGCTGGTCGTTTAGCACACTGAACACTCTGTGCCGACACTGTGGCCGACTAGCGTCAGGTGCAAGGTGAACAGATGATGACTTGGCGTACAAAAATAAAATCGTTCACAAAGAGGTTAGTCACTGTAGATCGGGTTCATCTTCCGGGCTGGGCCCCTCGCAACTCACAGAGTCGGTGGCTGGAGATGTTAGATGAGATGGCGGCTAATCGAGCTCAGCGGCGTGAATGTTGTCGTTGTTTGGCCGAGTTGTCAGTGAAGTGAGTGCATTTAATGACGCGGAGCAGTCCATTGCCGTGAGGAAGCTGTCTTGCTGATGACGCCTTACTTTCACTTACAGCTCGGTTGTTTGTTTGCAAGGTGTAGGCGCCTTGATGTTGAATTTGTGAATATAGACGTGGCTATTTTTTTGGTAATTAGGTCCCTTTCCGTTTCCTTCTTTTTCCTTCTCTCTTCCTATACAGAGTTTGCTTTTTTTCCTTTGTGGTTGTGTAGCAGTTAAGCATCAGTGTGAACCACTGATGTGTTGCTGTCTATGATGACGATGATGATGAATACCCTGGCTGGACGCAAGCTGAATGTGCAAAGCGCACAATGTCATCTGCATACTCCGTCTGTCAATCTAGTGTCAGAGAAACGAAAAACCAAGCTCACTGGATTCCTTGTGCGTACATTACAACGTCATCAATGAGAAAACTGCCTAGGAAGAGAAATCAGACACGTGTGGAGAACTACACTAGGTGTGACGACCACTCGGGACATCTCCTAATAATTCTTCTCCGTGTTCACAGCATTAGCATACAATGAATTTAGTAGATTCACACATCGCTTTGGGACTTATTCACGATGAAGCTAGTTCCATAAAGTGTTAAGAGCAGACAAATCGAGTACGTCCTTCAAGACTGAGAAAGCCACGACCACTAGTTACCTGAGTATCGGCGATGGAGATCCGACGGAAGGCGGAAATTCATGCTATACACCTTCGGTCGGATCGGAATTCTGTCTGGCTCTCCTTGAACTCAGTGAGCCGAAGTAACATAAGGTGAATGAATAGCGTGGATGCTAGAGAAACTAGACGGATGTCTCTGTGGTTGTTACATAGACTTCCGGCTCATCTTTGAGAGAGAGAATAACTTTCGATAAGCACCGATCACGGGATACCTCTTTGATTTTCAAAACAGTCTGAAGGAGTTTTGTAATTTCTGGTATCAGCCCAAGAGGCGAACCCAACTCATGGCGGTCAACACTCTGTGAACGAATTCATTTCTCCACACCAGTCATCGTCTGTCCCCCGCGTACCTTACGCCAGTGGGCCAAGGCATCAGCACAAAGTGTTCGATATAGTAGATGACTAACTAGCATCTTGTGTACGAGACCTAATCAGGTCTATGCAAATTTAAAGGTTAAACACAGGAAGTAGTTTGGCATACATTACTACATACCGGCTTCCTCAGCTTCTCCTTGGTTAACCGTTGTGTCAACTGATGTGAACAAACGAACGCAGGCAGCAATCAACTACCTGAAGCCGGTCCACGTCTTTTACTCTGAATGACTAACCCTCAGGATCATAAAGTAATACGGCCTTCAACGTCACCTTATATACACGACCTTTAAACTTCTGAGAGATGTCACTCTGTCATCAAAGATGTTTCAGATTAGTGAGTACCGCTTTGGCCTTGAAGATATGAGCTTTTGTTTTATTTCCTGTGAATCCACCACTACTTATGCAACCACATTATCTAACAATAAATTCACGTGATCACAGTTGTCTAGGCGAGGTATTGCATTTCGAAACTAAGAAGTGCATTTCGAAATACTTAACAGTGCAAAATCGCACCTGCCAATGGCCGTATTGCACGGAACTTGTCAGACAACACCTGGTTTTCAGCAAGTCCTATAGACAGTCCTCCGTCGCTTTATCTATTGCGAAATGAAACAAAAACGGTGAAAGCGAACAGTCTGGACGTACGCCGCTCTTGATGTCGAAACCGCAAGACAGTTCGCCGTACATCCTGACCTGAGATGAAGTATGGGAATAAAGTACCGGCAGTGTGTTTACATACTTTTTTGGCAAACTCTTGCGTTTAAGCGACTTTAAAAGTGTAAGTCGATCGTGAGTCGGACGCACCTTTGTAGTCGAAAAAATACGGCAATTATTAATCGGGGATGTGCAAGAGGTTGTTCCAGAATTTAGGGAGGAGTGAGACTTTAAACAGTACGGTCTTGCCTACGACGAAACCGTGCCTGTTCCTCCCTAACGTATGCCTCTCGAGCTGCGGTTAGCCGACTAAATATAATGGAAGTCAAAACTTTAGTAATGGCTGGGGTTAAGCTAATCCTTTAACGGGGTAATTGTTATTGAAACTTTAGTAGAGAGGGGTGCTCTCTATCGTCCACACTAATTGAAACTATACCAACGCCTCCAAACCTTCCTTGGAAACTGCCGGTACGACGGCAGCTGGGTCAACAACCCTATTACGCCCGAGTCGAAATGCTACTGTCGGCCATAGCTGTTAAGTGGTCCTAACTCTATCGACCAGAGCACAACATTGCAAATTTGTGGTGTTAACAGCAGAGACAGGATGCCAACTAAAATGGGTGTTTGCCAAGTGCCTTGTTGATGGCTTCATTGACAGAAGGGCACCTTGAGCCCATAATACGTGTAAGTTTGAAGAGTCTAATGGTGTGCCCTAAGGCAAAGGCGGTTTCCATTTCACCAACTTCCTTTGCTAGCTACGCTTTACGGTCGTCAGTTCGGCTAGGTGTCAGCTTTCTGCTGATATCCCCGCTAAACTTGGTATAAAAACTGTTATGAGAAACATACCATGTAGCCTTTAACTTCAGGGATTTCTCGGAGATACAACATCCATTTAATCTGTAAACCACCGTGCCACACACTACTACTTGCATCATGAACGACCATTCAGCTGTTCAGATATTCCAGGTTAGAACCATTAGACCTGCATTCTGATCTAGTCTAGTACTGATCCTATGCCAACGGCTTGGCCAGTGCCTTGACAGCCAACCGTTGCGGTTAATGAGATCGTTGCCCGGTGAACGTACGAAAGAACAATTACGCACTCACTTACGGTTCGGACAAATATATGTGTTTCAATGGAAACAACAACCCTGAGTGGAGCCAAGCCATCGACAACTAAGAGCTATGTGGTCTAATCGAGGTCAGGCCTGATTCAGAGAAAGAAAGCGTCAAGTATGATGTCACGCACGATGTCTGAAACTAGGGCTAGCTGAAAACAACCACATGGCATAAGCTTGTCCTACTTTAGAACTCAGTGCGGTCTTCACGGTAGCATAGCCGTGAGAGGGAGATGCGATTGGAGTAACGATTATCTGGAAATAAGAACAAATAAACAATAGTGGTGGAATAACAGATTTGCGTCTCCAAAACACAGCACACAAGTTCCAGACCGAGGAGAGCAAACATCAAAAGAACTTACCGACCTACTTGCCGACGTGCGCGGACACTGAAAGCGTTAAAGTCTCGGCAGTAGAAAACGGCTTTAAGCAGAAGGTACAGGAAAGGCAGGAAAATTGGGTAGTGGAACAGAACGAGAAAGTTACGACGGTGGTGTAATATTACTGTCGGGAATATAACTTTTAAAACTTTCCAGCCATTTGTACAGCAAAAGGAGGTTGGTTTGGAGGACTCCATTTGAAACCTCTGACTCAAAAGTCAGGTGGGCAAGGTGACAAGTTGCGGGGATCACTTGGGGAACCCTATCCTGAGCCAACGACTCAACAGTTTGACTCACTTGACAGTGAAGGGCTCACCTTGTCCAGAGAAGGCGAATAAGACACTGCTGATTGATTCTGTTTACCGCTACGCGCGAAAGATTCGTTCAAAACTAAATCAGACCGTTGAATTACGCTGTAAGCTTTTAGAACGTGCCGAATAATACGCCAGCGATCACGGTCGAATGTTAAATAGTAGTTGTGTGGATTTTCACGGGGATACCCTTCTAAATTTCTTTTTGGTGCGGAAGAGAGCAATCCGGTGACTATAAAAATGCTCTTATGCGTTCTCAGCATTGTCTCATTAACCAAACACCCCTACGCAGTCAACAGGGTGACACACAACCTTATGAATGCCATTGCCATTCGTCTGACTACTACTTTGGTTTGCTTGGAATGGCTGTACCAGCTAGGACAGAAGCCCTAGTCATTATAGCCCTCTGGATTATTGTCGTGCATAGGAGTGGTCGCCACCACAGAGTAGCAGGATAGGTCAGCCTCTGTTTCCCCACCTGAATATCTTATCGATCCGCCTAAATCCTATCATCCGCGATAGTTGGAGCGACCAGGGAAAGACCTCCTCACGATAGTGTGTCAATGAGCTTGTTACACCCAACAGTTCAGACGTAAGTGAGACACTAGTTCGTGCAAGCGGATCTGACTATACTGGTCAAGACACGACAGTAGAAATGTGTAGCGGTAACACAGCATAGGAGTTTAACTGAACAACCCCTAAAAATATTTAACTCAGTAAGTTAACATCCCTGAAACATCGAGCAAAAGTACCTCAACGGAATTAGTGATAAGTTTACCAAAAGATGCATTACGTCGCAGACGGATTATCTTGAATAGTACACCCTGGTACGACGGGGGCCTTCACTTCCCTGGTTCCCTCAAGTAGGAAAGCATTTGGACCTGCGATCAGTTCATGTCTGAACCTTCAACGGATACCCCTTTAAACTCGGATTGACTAGTATGAAGAATGTTCCACCTTGCCTCATAACCATTAGATCTACTGAATAGCAATAACAAAAGTGATACGTTGGCTAGTCATATGGCCGTATTC
This sequence comes from Paragonimus heterotremus, assembly GCA_013368495.1. NCBI lineage: Eukaryota > Metazoa > Platyhelminthes > Trematoda > Plagiorchiida > Troglotrematidae > Paragonimus > Paragonimus heterotremus. The sequence goes on along the minus strand of LUCH01003590.1, from coordinate 586 downwards.
TGTGAACTTATTTAACTGATCGAGGTGAATAAGATCATTTGTACTAAATGGACCTGAAATGACCGAGCATCGACTACAGCAGTCTAACAAGTATTTCATGTTGTTTGAGTCATGCATTATATTCCGTTATATCCCGATGTGGTTCAATTCTGTGATAGTAAGAGAGAGGAGCTGGCTGAAAATTCTACGAGAACGCGAAAGCTGCAAATAATTGAGTTATATATATATATATATACATATATACATATATACATATATATATATATAAACCAACCCTCGGCGTAGTATATTAAAGTAGTGCTGGTTATAATCATACAATCTCCATAGTGAGCGTAACCACTAACAAATCTCATTGTGTGCTCTGCTTCCTATAAGTGAAGAGCAAATAACCCTTATCAATGGAATTTAAGAACCATGACAATTGTCATGGGGTTATAAAACCACATTAACTGTCATGGTGGTTACTCTAAGTTATAAAATGCGAACGATATAATAACTCACGTGAAATCTTGGTTAAAATCCACAAACAAGATTGACAGGTTGTCATCGTGCCTATTACATGCCACATTCATTACTCCGGAAGAAA
>LUCH01003589.1:2528-42712 GCA_013368495.1 Paragonimus heterotremus | reverse complement strand
CAATTCAAGATTCCTGAGATTCGCTGAAGCTGTAGCAATCAATCGCCTCAAGCCAGTTCTGTGTGTTCAGAAAAAAACTGTTTGTGACCTCGACCCTTCCCTGGACCTAGTGACTTATCTTAACCCACCTATTGATTATCGACCCCCTGAATTGTTTGCTATAAAAAAACCGATCCATGTTATTGTAAATTTGGTACTGATGAGTCAATACGAAGTGCTTGCATCTACCAGTTTTTGTGTTCTGACTGTTTTGTTCAAATTCCTGAAGGGAACTAACTGTTTTACATGGGCTAAGCGTTTAAACGGGATTACGAACAAAAACACTCATTTGCATACGATACTCGGCCCAGACCGTCTCGGTTTTCACAGACGCCAATGACCAGTTCTTTTACGTAGCAAGGACCATTTTGGGAAATGCTGCACTCTGATGTTTCCTATTGTATTTCTCCTGCAGCTGTTTCAATGTCAAAATCTATGCTCCAGCCCCACTACTGAATATCGGTGGTGTAAGTAGTATAGTACGATTGCTCCTCCTCACTACCACAATTCATGTGGATTTATCGTGTGAAGCGCAGAATGATGATCAAAAATGTTCTGTTATTCACGACACCGATGGTCTGAGAGCTTCTAGTGCAACCAAATTCCCTAAGAAGTTCTATTGCCCATGCTTTCCCTAAAAGTGGCAACCGAAAACATCCACCCAAAAGCGAGTAGTTCGTTACTTACGCCTACCCAGTGGTTGTTATTCAGCCTGATTAATCTATTATTGCTCTAGTATAAGCAGCTCTTCAAATATGACGTTGCATTGTCTGTTAAATTTTCAGCCACCATAACTCACGAAATGATTTCGCGATGTTCGGAGGTTTCTACGGAATGTATGACGATCAACTCAGTGAGCCTCGAAGTATTCAGCTCATCCATTTTTACAAACCGTTCCCTAATTTCACTCTATCATCTTGAACTGGTCCGAAATACATTGTCTGAAAAGACAGTACTCACTTCTACGAAATCTTCCAGATGATTTATGCTAACCATTTAACCGCGATAGTCACGTACTAACAATGTGTAACGACTCGCGTATGGTTCAGTCAGGTGCATTTTATAGACAATTTTAGGGACTTTAATCGGAAGGCAATCTCCGGAGTTTTGTTGATCTAAGAATGTATACCAGTAAATTCCTGCTGATTGTGTGTTTAGTTCGATGACTGTTGTTTACAATGCTTTCAAACTTATCAATCATATTTCTCAACTGTTTGGATTAAGTGTTTCCAGCATTTTTTAGGGGTGATGGGCGTAGTTATTTTTATCGTAAAACGTTGCAGTTTGGCACGACGATAGTACTGTGCACAGTTTTCTTGAAAATACAAACACTAAGACACTTTTGCTGTGCTCCATTGCCAATGTACTGATAATATATTTATCTAACTTCGATGAGTACATTTTTGTAGTACAAAGATTTCTCGTTTCGGATATTTGTTCGAATAAGTGATTTTCAACCAGATCCTAAGCGACTTGCACATCTGTCTAATGTCAACATTCCAAAGGTTCGCAATAAGTCGCGTTCACTTACGGGTTTGCAAAAACACTGGTTCCATTTTAATTATAATTTAGTTCAAAAATATCTTTCCGAAGGTTCCTTCAATTTCAGTCCCTGCAGTTTGATAGTCATAAAACCACACTGCGTGTGTTCCTAATTTCGCTCCCAAAATGTTTGTTCTACGGCCAAATGTTTCTTGGTTCCATTGCTGTTTTGGCAAATGTGTTTCACAGGCGTACATATGCTGTACCAGAGTAACATCCATCTTTGTGTATTTCGAGGCCTCCTAATCAAACAAGGCGCGATTATGCTTCCACACAAGAAGAAGCTACCGTAGAGTTGACAGTGACTTGCACTCGTAAGCACTCCTTTGTTTAACATTTACAAATAAATCTGAACAGTATGCTTTGGATTTCATTTACCGCAACAGTGACGCGTTCATCTGGTCTCCAGGGCACACATGATCTGACAACAAAGCATCGGACGACCAACGCGGTCCTCCTATATGCATACAACATGCTAACTACTTATGGAGATAAACTTGGGCAGAGATTAAAATGTCCGATTTCTCTTTAATCCAACCATTATCAGTTGGCCGAACGAAACTGACTTTTGATATGATAATGCATTTTCGTCTTACCGTTTCAGCAACTATGAGGCGCAGAATTTCAAGACAGTATACTCGTTGTGAATAGCTTTCACTTACTCTCAACGACATTTCCTAACCTCTGATAAAAATCATTATACCATAGTCAGTACACGTACTGGATTAACATCTTAGTAATCATGGTATGACAGTGAAGCGCTCGATGCGAGTGATATGTTGGTTGCAGAAGATTGAGCTGACAGTATGAATGCTTAAATTAAATGCAGAAATATGTACAAAAAGCGAATTAAATCTGGGTACACAGCGGTTCGCAACATGAGAGTTATTGATTCCTGTTTTTCGTTGTCATACAGCCTCTCAATCCAAATATGTTCATCAACTCAGAAAGTGAGAGCGTCCTACTGGAACAACTGTCGAAGTCGGGCTAACCCAGCACACGCAGACACGACATAATGTGTCAAACGTTTGGTTACCACAATACATGTCCAATCCAGGGGAGCTCGTTAGACCACTACGTTCACCAGCGGGCAGTCTGTCTACTCGTAGGCACGTCACCAGACTTAGTTAGTGTTAATACGGTGTTCCCACCGCGTGCCGCTATTACTTCAGAGAAACCAATGGTCGTAAACAGACACCATGTGAACGTATTTTGTAGGGATGACCCAGGTCTTGCAGTTAAACAGTTAAACTGGTCGCACATTTTCATCCTGACTCAGCCTATCACAGAAAGGCTGAAATCATTCTGGAATCTGAGACGGCGTACGTTGTCGAAAGTCATAACTTTCCACTTTCTAACAATCTTACTGTAGAAAAATTTCCAGAAAGCGCAGTTTACCGGACAACTATGTGGTTTTATAATCATTTGCTTTGCCAGTTAGTCAGAATATCCTTATCGACCAGAGGCAGTGAATTGTTCAGGAATGTGTTGAACACGGCACATCTAGCTTCATGGTAAGTATGACGAAAGTTCACTGTAATCAATTAGCTACAGAGGATTACTCAGTAAGACTCACGCTATTCGACGACTTCGAGACATACCAAGTGCCTCGATAAATGCAATAATAATAGCTTCATAGGGACCTCACAGTGAACCCAATTACCTCAGAAAATAAGGCAAACACCTTCGGTAAAAACGAACTCTTAGATTATGGTGTTGATGACAGTGGAAGCGGTGCCTGGTACTTTGGATAAAACCATTGGTCGTAGATAGGATAATAGGTCCTGGCTTAAAGAACCGATTATTATCGACTGGCACTTATACTTCTTATTTTCCGCTTCCTAAACTATATACTTGAGATAACTTCAAAAGGAAAGTAGATGGGATCGGAAGAATTTAGTCACCTGCCAGCAAGAAGACCGTAGCGCAACCACGGCATGTTGAAGATAGGGTGCGGATATGTGCGTGCTGTTCAAAAATATTTCGGCACGCCATCTTGTCGGAACCAATGATCCAGCGGCATTATTAACTGACTTGACAATGTAACAGTTCAGTACCCTGCGCTAAACCCGATGGCTCGATCCTAGCTATCCATTCGCCCCACATCCAATCAGGAGACCACATTTTAACTGTCTCACTCACTCAGGTATCCTTGACCTATTCTCAAGGTCATAGACACATCACTCGCTCCACAGGCCAGCCCGTGATTCAACAGGCCCTGTCGACTCTGCACGCACAGGCTCCGCTACGCGTATATCAACTTCATTCACCCGACCGTGACCCCTTCTCCCTTCAACACTGAGGGAGGCAAGGCCACATGCACGCACATACGCGTGCATCTACTGAGCCAACTCACGCGCGTTAACTTACAGGCATGTGACGCACGCACATGAAGGCGACTAAATCCGCAGACAACACAACTTCTGACGCCAGTCTCGGACGGTAAGCAAGACAGTAACGTGCAAGGCCAACAGACACGAGGACGTGAGCTGCACCACAACTGTATCGTTCCACATCGCATCCACGTGATCCCATTCCTACAACACTGTCAACAAACAGCATACACCTGGATATTGCTACCCACACTTACCAACATGGACATTGTGTTACTAATAAGTAGTTTGGCAGATTTATGATTTTAGATGAGATCCAATTGTGGAAAGTCAGGGCTTCGGCAAGATTCGAAACGGCAACAGAAACACCATGCCTGTCTACGCCTATTTGTGTTATACACCTTACTATTCAACTGTGTATCCTTCTTTTGTTGTGTAGTTAGTGTTAGGCCGTAGTCATTTACCTATAGCCCACATCATTGCCCTACGTAACAACAGACCGTCCGGCAGTATAAACGGGGTCGTCGTCTGCTGCATACAGCAGGGCGGAGTGGCGAAAACATGCTACTGCTGACCCCTCTTCCACTGCCCATTTAAATTTAGCACTCAGGCCCCTCACGACTCCCAGTTTTAGTAATTCTTCCGCAGGTCCCATAACACACACCTAATCATAGTAAGTTTCCCGGTAAGTCCCATCTCTTAGCATGCAATCTCAGGCCACCCTCATCACACACTTAGACCTAGAATGTGAATTAATCTAGGTGGTTTGAACGTTCGCACCCTAAAACAGATAGGTCAATAGGCCGCTCTCGTACAAACGCTAGACTAGTTGAATGTCGATGTATACTGCATTTCAGAGACTACAATCCAGAACAGTAGTCAACGTGTGAAACTAGCAACACCTGAACTGATCATACACGGCTGCCGTTATAAGTCAGGCTGGAGTAAGTGTAGTTCTCACCAAGAAAGAGGCATTATAAACTTGGATTCTTGTTTGTGCCGTCCGCTTGGCAGGTTCTACTAAGGCCAGATCTAGACGAAAAAATTTCAGAAATCTTTTCACCGTGTATGCTTACGCTCCAACTAAGTGCACTGACGTCAGTGCTAAGGAAGCATTCTACTCGAATCTGGCCGTTCTCCATCGATCGACACACCGTTCTGACATAGTCATTCTTATCGGAGATGTGAACGCCCAGGTCGGCCGCTTTGGCGAAGTTGGGTCTCGTTTAAGTGGCAGGTTTGGGATTGCAATACATCGCCGGGATAACGGCGGGTGGCGATTGCAACCGGACACTGAACATAAGCTATTTTTGGCCAGCACTAGTTATAGACATTGTGCGCATCACTGCTATACTTGACTTTCTTCTTCACGTAGTCAAGCCTGATTCCAGAGAGATCACATATCTGTTAGTTGTAGGTGACGGAACTCTATTCAGAAATGTCATTCTTACTGAAGCACATACTTGGATTCAGAGCATGCACATTTTTTTTAAATCTTAAGTTTGATAGCCAACGACCCCACTGTCAACGCTGCTTAGTGTGAAACTGGCTGTACCATCAGTAAAGCATATGCACCAAACCAGTTCAGAATGCAAGCTTAGCAGTTTTCACTCCGACGATTCGAACAGCTGCTGGATCCAAGTCATTCACGAAGCACGTATTGTAGCATGTGGCACGGGGGATTGTGGGATGAAGAAACATTGGATCTCAGAGATATCCCTGAAACTGACAGGCCAGACGGAACATTCGTTCTAACGATTCATGCAATAAGCTTAGGAGAGATATTCTTAAAAACAAACTGAAACGCAATGTAAACGTTGATCGTGAGGTTTGGTTAATGGTGAAAGTTGAGGAAGTAGAAACCGCTCTTGTTTCAGGTAACATCGGCACACCCTTCAAGCCTATCAGTGCTACTGGTCCAAGGCGACTAACTGTCGGGGAAGCTAACAGCGAGGCAGATGGCACATTAGTCTATAATAAATCCAGAAGGTTGAAGCGCTAAACGGAACACTTTGAGGGTCAATATGGCCGACCTTCTACTGTGTTGCCGCCACAAACTTGTAACGCAGCACCATGGCCGGTAGATTTGAGACCACCCACTGAAACTGGAGTCCGCAACTGCATTTCGATTCTGAAAGGTAATGAGGCTGCTGCCCCGATGATGTCGTGTCGGCACTTTCCAAAGGTGGAGACGCATTAGTTGTTTCAATGTGTGTGGATGACGGAGTCCATGCCAGAAAGGAGTTCGAGGCTTGTTGGGGTAATGCCACAATTAACCTAAAAATGTTGTTTAACACTGCATGAGCCTCCGCTTGAACATAATAAATAAGGTGGAGTTTCCAGTGTATTTGAAAACGTTTGGTTGAGATCAAATATACCCTTGGCTGAAGGTTCCCTGTCTTCTTCATTTGCGGTAGTAAGTGCGTCGTCGTATAGGCCGTGATAACGCAAATCGTTAGTACAACCGTCGTAGCAAAGCCGGGTTATAGTGAACGCCGGGCGTTAGTAATTTTTCATTAATTGTCAATCCACGCGGTTCACAACAAGGCTTTTACAAAAATCAGATGGGAATTGGATTGACTCGTCATTATTAGGGTACTGGCATCCATCATACTTCGTCGACTCACTGCAACTCGGGAGGCAAATATTAGAGAAGAACAGGCAGGGCTTCGCCCTGGGCGGGGATGCATTGATCAAATTTTCTCTTAGCTAAATACTGGTCGACAAGCACTGTATCACTCGATTATAAGGGTGTGTTTGGTTCGGTGGATCGATCTAAAATTTTACAGTCGCTTAAACACAGGGGTATACCGACCAACTATGTGAACCTACTGTCGGCGCTTTATTCCCATACTTCGGCTCAGGTTAGGGATTATGGTCAACTGTCTGACAGTTTCAGTACCATGAGCGGCGTTCCTCAAGGCTGTCCCCTTTCACCATTTTTGTTTAATTTCGTCATGGACGAAAGAATGAAGGACTGTCTGCGGTATTCAAATGATGCGGAGTGGACCTCCTATATGGTAAAAGACTGGCCGATCTTAATTACGCTGTCGACAAGTTGTGGCTATTTGACAAATTGCAAACACAAACAACGCCAGACACTATTTCACGTTCTGCTAATAACTTCGGAATGTGTTTTATAGCCTCCAGTTGTAAACTGCTTCTGCAAGACTGTTGTGACTAGGCAGATTTAATGTTGGACAATGAAGTTACGAACATTGTTGACTGGTTTGTATACTTGGAAAGTCGCATCAGTAGCGGCAGAGTAGTGGGAAATGAAATAGAAGCGCGTAGCTTTAGGACTACGGCTGTATTTACTAATCTAGGACATTTCTGGAGATAGAGAAATATCACACTGAGAATTAAGGGTCGTGTATATAAGGCGACAGTGAGGGTTGTATTACTTTACGGTCGGGAAACTTGATCGCTCAATGTAGAAGACGTGAACCGTCTTCTGGTATTTGATCATGGATGTTTACACTCAATGGCACGCGTCGGGTGGCACCAACAAGTAAGTTATAACGAGGTTAGAAGGCGGGTATTTAGTAGTAATTGTCAATCGAATTATTTTGTTCACTCTTTGCAACTGTACAGACTTAGATGGCTGGGCAATGCACTAAGGACGCCAGCTAGCCGTATGCCATACCGAACACTCTTGGCGGACACTGCGGTCGACTACCGTAAGCTGCGAGGTGGACAGATGATGACCTGACGTAGAGAAATGAAATCGTTCACCAAAATGTTGGCCATTGCAGACGGGATTCGCCTCTCACAACTCCCACAGTCGGGGATTGGAGACGCTAGGTTCACTGGCATGGAAGTGGTCGTTGTTTTTTTGAATTGTCTGTGAAGTGCACTTAATGACGCGGAGCTGTCAGCCTTCTTGCTGATGATGCCTTATTTTCACTTACAGTTCGGTTGTTTGTCCGCCAAATGTGAGCATCTTGATGCTGAGTGATTGAATATAGGCCTAGCTATTTTTAGTAATTAGATCCCCTCCTCATCTCTTCTTTTTCTCCTTTCTTCAGGCATAACGTTTGCCTTTTATTCCATCGTTGTGTGGCAGTGAAACATCAGTGAGAACCATTGACGTATTGCTGTTCATGTTGATGATGACTTATAGGACTGCCTGAAAGGTAAGCACAATTTATCATCACGTAACTTTTCACCTAAGATACCTCCCGAAAAGGAAAGTGATCTTATTGTTTTTATTTCTCGTATACCCGCTTATATCGTCGGAGTTTAATCGTGCTGTGGACGTTTAATAACCCAGGCTTGATAATAAACTAGAAGTAGAATGTCAAAACCGTTTTATTCAACTGTAACATGGTCTCATCTGCGAAGAAGTTAGAAACGTTCGCGCTCTTTCTAAACGAAAGAGCGGAATATTCCTCAAACAGATAGAACAGCACCCACAATTGATCGCAGCTCTCGCATTCCCAGACTTTCCAGTCGGCTCCTTTCGAAAATAAAACTAGAATCGAATTTCGCTCTCATTAGAGCGCGTCAGTAGTGCATATCCTTGTCGCTGCCAGGGCTAGAAATCCAGCCACGTTTTTCGTGAGGCAACCGTGTTCACCACCGTGCCATTGACTTTACATTAGGCACGACCAAATTATCATATGTCAACGTCCAACCACTTCCCGTTTATCCGTATCCGCTCTTGAAGTTGCATGTCACAGTATGAGTGGAAAGTGTTTTCTTTCAAAACATCTCAATTATTTCGTCTTCGTTCCTCATTATTGAATATGTCCACCAAAAGCGATTCTCCGGACCCATTTTCATGCCATCAGAGTTCATTGATAAGTTCTCTGTATCTGCATGCGCCCTTCTCGTAATATTTCGTTTATGATGTTGCCCGTTTTCTCGAAGTTTCGAATACAGTTCTAACGGTAGTGGATGCTACAGCTCTACCACCAATCTGTGTTTGGCATTTAAACATCCCGCTGTCTCTCCTAATTCCCGACCTAATTCCACGCAGAAGCGAACCAACTTGACACACCGATTCACATTCAAACTAGCTGGTGTCAATCGTTTAAAGGCGTACTGCAATGTCAACCACAACTTCTAGCCCTACCACGCCAAGAAATGCTAGCTCAAAGTACTCACCCATTAAAAAAACTGACCCATGTCAAGCCTACTTGCAAACCCATTAACTCCGAAGCTAACAAGCTTGACGACCAGCATAGCATCAATCGGTCATTATCAGAGCAACCAACAGCCGAACCAGAAGGTACTGTGACGCAAGACGCCGTCCAACTCAACAGCGACGTCGAATATCCTAGAAAAGAACGCAGCTAAAAAGTCTGAAAATTATTGAAAGACCAAGAGGAAAAACTAGAAATGGTAAGGATACAGGTACGCTAATGACTGCAACGCACCGCCATTTTCAATAGCGCTTCTAACTAGCGATTTCAGTGATCACGAGGACCCCAGTCAGGCAGGCGAAACCTACCCACTTTGCTCAACGCAACAGTCAGGGTCTCCAAATTTCATGACCACCACGCGGTTTCACCCAATTGCTGGTGGTCTCGGTATATAATGCCCCGTACGGCAAACGATCCGATGGTATACGGAGTACGTGACTCAACCATCGCAAGCTGTGCAACGTGAGTAGTTGACCAATTGGTCGCGTAACCCGAGCATTCCGGAAAACGTACAGGCCGTGTTGCTCACACGACCAATTCACTTAATGTCGGCTAGTTGGCGGAGACAACAATGGTCAAACACAGTAAGCCTGTTGATATCTTGCGAACAGGTCACGCTTCCGAACCATAGAACAAAACAGAACATACACACGCATTATATACCCTTCCTCTCAGCGACAACGGAACGTATTTTCGACGCCACAATGACGCAAACTAACGAAGGCAACTCGTGCCTTTGCTATACTCGCTGATATCTCATCAGTAATATCACAAGCTGACAAGATAATGCTACCCAACTAGGTGAAACTGTCCACAGTATCTCCAATGAAGAAATTAGGAGTGGAAATCTACCAGTCTTGAAACAGCACTTTGCACTTCGAAAGTGCGAAGCGCATTCCATACAAAACAACCCGGTCACTTACCATGTTTAGCATGGTCAGCATTTCTTCGGCAGAGGGGCCAAGTGACACAATCTCGTCCACATAAACCATGTCAATCAACCTAGCGCCAAGAAGAAGCACGACACCAACCTCACTGGATTTCCCAAGTTCGCCTCCCAGAATATGATCCATGACAAAACTGAACAAGAAGGGGGAAGTCGGACACACTTGACGAACACCATTGTCACCTTGCAAGCAGGGTGAGCACACGATGATTTCAACAGTCACGTATTTCCCTGGTACTTCATTGCGAAGGAGGCAGTTCCAGAGATTACGAGCAGCCAAATCGAAAGCAGCTTTTAGGTCTACAAAGACCACGACCATCAGCAGAGTGGAAATGTGATCAACGCACCCTAGACCGGATCGGAATCCTGTCTGGCCTAGTGAGCCGACATAATATAAGACCAGTGAGGAACTTGGAATGCGATGTTCGAAATATAAGGGCCGTAGGATGCGCACAGCTGCAGCAATCTTTTGCCACTGTCAGTGCGTTGTGCCTGGACACTAAACATACCTCTCAGTTGCTTCTACTCTGATGAAAGACGATCCGGTTAACGCAATCACGGAGCCAAGCAACCGTATCTTTGTGTGCTAAAACATATAGGAAGCTGATCCCCACCGATCTTGAGCATAACCGGCATCCCAACAATGCATCCTGGCCACGTCGATGTCCCAGTGCCCAATCGGCAGTTTGTGCCACGCCACCGACCCAGACGGGTTATTTGTCAGCAGCATAGGATAGCGGACTGTTGAGTGTATGCTCCCACACAACACAGACGCGCCAACAGGTGACGGTTGGCATTACTGCGTTCATCAATGAAGCCACGGGACAAAGTGCGTTCCGATCATCTGCATCTAACGTGGCTGTGAACGTCTGAATAACATTCTCGGATAAACATTGCAGGAACTTGATAAGTAGAATGAGAATAACACAACGTTACGAGCAAGTTGTAATACTCTACGTTTCAACCACCTCGGGTGGCCTTCCTCAGGAGTGTTGTCAACGCTCTTGATTATCTTTGCCCAATACATGTTTCTTCTAATTATCGACTTTCGTAGAAGTGTGCACGTCTCTAATAGCCTCATCTAGCCATTCACTACATCCCGAGGACAAAACTAGAGAATACTATCAACATCTATTTGTCCTGAGTACGGTAGTGTATTCTTTCCTGCTGAAAGGCCAACACATAAACTCTTCTTTGTATACTGATGATGTGCTCCACGATGTGTAGTGGGCTTACTTAATGTGATACATTTAAATACCAAACTCGAATAAAATTGTTGCTGAGGTTCGACACTCTCGAGGTACATCCTAACGAGAAGATTCCAAAGATATTTTACAGTAACAAGATCAGACGATCGAGTAGACCAACATGAACAGGGCATATGATGAGACGATCGCAGCTCCAGTAAAATCTGCAACCGAGCACTTTTTCATTCTTGTAGGACAATACTGACTACATGCTTTCAAAATGAAACCCTGCAGTTGTTGATGGTACAATCAAGCAAGAGCAACTCGTTTCTTTCAGTTGACAGGAAGGTGGTTTATATAAAAACGGAGTCCCCAGCACCTCGAAAGGTGAAAATTCTGATGACTTCCGTGATCGCATATTGCCTTTTTCCAATGGTACCAGTAGTCGGCCGTCTGTTGAGATCCCTGGGGATTTTCTATTACGATTGTTTATCCTATTCCTCAAAATTTCTTGATGAACAGATTCGGACCGACGAAAGTGTATATTGATCGGTCAACTCAGTAAGCAGGTTACCAAAGGATATTCAGCGATTGTCACACAGTGTATGGGTACCCTGATGAGAATATAATCACCATCAATATTGAGCAGTATAGACAACAGATCGTCTTATTGGTAATTGGTGAAAGTACATTCCCACAAAATGAAATCCATTTTGAGAGTTTGTACTTCATCAGTGTACGGCATCTACTTCTCAACTGCCTAACGTTCACACAATCACCTTACTCTTTTGCTGTTCTGTATTCATACCAGTAAATTGGCTAGCAATTTCGCGGAAACGGTGCGAGCCGATATTTTTGTTATGCGTTCTGCTCGTGATTCGAAAAATATAGAGCGATAAAATGATATTCTGGTGACATTTTCAAATGAAAAATTTACCACATAACCATCAACGATTAGGCATGTCAGACACCCAGTTTGAGTCTGCGATACTAACTGTGATGGTCAAGTACGAGCTATTTGATGATCTAGGTAAATGCAGGCATACCTCACCAAGCTATCAGCTATAACTAAGACGAAATAATGCAATACCGAAGTTATGGAGTTCAAACGAGTTGCGTAATCAAACGATCGGAATCACAGACGTTCACGGATATACAGAATGATCACTAAAATATTCCAAATTACTAATGTCCGATAAATGCGGATGCACTCAGGTTGTTGAAACGAGCACACAGTTGTGATGATGTTCATGGTATGACGACACAAACAGGTGGACAAAAATTCCGAGCAGTATCATCAAGTGATTGCGCAAACAGAAATGATTAGATCCGCGTGGAGAAGTTGTATACTGTGGAACAAAGTCGCTTTACCTCTGCTAAAATAGCTTTTAAAAAAATGACAATGCCATCTAGCAGCATGAGAAAGACCAAGGTTCTGCAAATTTTCAGTTAATGCTTTTAACGTCAGCGCCGATCAACGTACATCATCGAGTCTGAGATAAACGGCATAACAGATTCTCCAATGAGTTAGTATCTACAAATTTCAGCAACTGCTGTTCCTTTCGGAAGATATGTGGTCGAAGCTCACTGGGTACGCATGGTTGATAACAGGTAACAACCAAGAACGGGTAGTGTACTTCCGATGAATTTTGAACACCAAACTTGTGCTATCACTCCACTCAATTTTGAACATGGAGGAAATGTTGCGAAATGTGCTGCTGTACAAGGTAAAATACTGTTAGCTGTTAAAGCATAGGAAACATTCCACGAACTTTATCGGTGTTTGAAAATACCCGGTGAAGTAATACAGTGAGGTCAACAGCATACATTATCATCCATGGAAGTAGCTTGGTAACGACGGCCTTGAAGTTGAGAATAGAATCAGCAAATAATTAGTATCTACAAGTTTCGTCAAAAGATGCCTATGTCTACTGTGTGTAGCATGGTAGGTAGACGTAACATAAAATTAACTGCGGCTAAATACTGATTGTAAATTTGTGTCAGGGCGACTTGCCAAACAGGTTCTAAAAAATGAAAAGACATGGATAAGCGTCTAGTGAAACTAAAAAAATCGGAACAGTCCGCGCAGTTACAAAACAACGCAAGTGTGACGAAGACAACATTAAGTATACCTGGAGTACGCGGTGCAACCCGAACAAGAGCCGTTGTCATTTTTGTCGACTCAAGTACCGGCGGATAAAGCGTGTGCTTCAGACTAGAGCTTGGAAGTTACAGTCGGCAATAGATTGGCATTTCCCCCACTGAAATTATGGTACATTCGGTGGAATTTGATTGATTGGCCAAACTTACGAAAGTGGCTACAAAAATTAATTCGAAGTAGTTTTCAAAATGGGAATTAATGTACAATTTGGTGTAAGGACTCAGATTGTATGTTGATAAGAAAATTATTAACGAGAAATGAGTTTATGATCATGTGACGAATACATATAATTAGTAAGTGTAAACAAAACGATCACGTTTTGCAGTGTGGACGACTTAAGGCAGAGATCCTCCGATAGAAGTAAGGCAGGAGTCATACTGTGGGGAGCGAAGACGCCGCGGCGATTGCGCACTGCATTTACAATGGAATGTAGACAGTGCATAAAGCATTATGAACTTCGAGAAACACGTTTCAAAACCGATAGGACAAACAATGACTGCGAACATTATTAGTCAGTGGCAAGCACGGGCGAAGTGGGGTGCGACTGCACTTCTATGCAATCTGCGTGCACCTCCTGTGGGACTACGTTAAGTACTTTCTGCAACCACACGGTGGTTCGGTCTGGAAACAAAATGAATAAAACAAACGTCTACTTGTCATGCGAGAAGAAGCACAGTGTTTATTGATCAACAAAAACAGGGCAATAGAAGACTTAGAGTATACAGTCATAAAAGTGCGCTCGACTTAGAACAATCTATCCTTGAAGACTTAACATAAACATACACACACGAAGAAAGCAAATGAATACGAAAACCAATCTGAAGGTAAGACAAGTTGGAATGCAGCGGCTGCTTTGCACATGTTTGAGGGGGGGGGAAACACCGAAGGACAAAATACAAAAGAGCTTTGTTTGGAACTTAACATTGATTCTCACTAAAATAAGAGCTAACAAAGCTTAAGACTTGTTTGGAGACAGAGTTCACATTCAAAATAAAACAATTTTACAATCACACAACGAGACTGCACACGTTTGCAGATTTTGCCCACCCTGCGTGTAAGTCCATAACAGGGTATGGACACTGCAGAACCACACGGGTAGGCTTTGTGTATCAATCTGCAGTACTTGGCTCTTTAGTAGACCTCGCAGAAATATACAACATATACGGTTACGTAACACGCGTGTGTGACAAGCAAACAGTTCGTTTTAAAGTGGTAGCTTATGTGAATATGGCGACTGTAACTCACACATTCCGGATTCGATAAATGCTGGTTTCCTCTTCCATGCAACACCAAAGATGTAGACCGGTATACCCAGAGCCATTAGACCCACACTCAACAGGGCATTTTTAGGTGAGTCGCATACAGAAAATATGCCGATGCTGATAGTGCCAACCAAATAGAGAATAGGCAAGAAAATTGGTAACTGGAAAGGGGCATAAAAAACCGGGAAAAGGGAGGGAAATGAAGTGTGCAAAAAAGTATACAACATAAAAACCTGCTTTTCCTAAGCACGTAACGCAGAATTTAAATCCAATGAATAACTACAACAGAAAGGCGGGCGTGACAAAAATGTGCAATATGGTGAAAAAAGTGATATATCAATTCATGGAAACAATCACCAAACATAAATTTCAAAGCAATAATTCATCAAATACCTAAAAGTTGAAAACCACTCAGAACTGATCCTGGCAACCGCCGAATTCCTATATGTTTGTTTATCAGTCTATTCTGAAAACGAGCACTAGACTCGAGTTTCGGTCTTGTTAGAATTTGTCAGTAGTGCATATCCATATCACGACCGACACTAGAACTCTGGTACTACTTTTTATGGAGCTACAACCCGATTGTGAGTTTAGATCACTGTCTCAGGTGGGTGGTGCACCACGACTCCTGAGTGAAGCCGAATGATGAGGAGTTGGAGGACGTTGTCGTTAAATCTGGACCGTTATAAGTGAGAGACTAACCTGCACCTTCGATTACCAATAATGCAGGCAGTTGTTTGTATCGAGAAAAGATCTCAGATAGGCATATTGAACAAAACTCCTTATCCAATGTCTGACTGATTATAATTTTTATACTTTTTTGATACGTTTTATCGAGCAGACCATTTAACGCTTTAAGTGAGACCACGCAACTACGATACGGAAAATCGTAATGACTTACCAATTTCCTCCAAGATCGCCGCTCTGATGTCACAGTGAACGGGACCTTTTTAGATTGATATTGTGCGCCCAACGATGTGCCACAGGATTTCGTATTAGGATCTCCGTTATGTGTAAGCTTAAAATCTCATAGCTTTTCGATTCCCCGTTGTTATTATATGCTGGTGACCAGCAAATTTGATGCATAGCGGATAAAATGACCGAAACCGAGAGGTTACAGAGTGGTTCAAACATATTACACCGCCCGACCACAGGTAATCGATTCACATTTAACACGGCAGAATGTAGAGCGATGTACCTCCATCATCAGGATTGCACAGATCTCTTTCCAGGAGGCGAACAACTGGATACCGACGTACGCGAGCGCGACTTTGGCACGATTGTCTCGAGTAATCTCAGCCTGCCTCTTAAAAATGTATCAGTAGTCAAGAGGGCCAACTCGGTAGTTGAACTACTCACCAGACTTTTTAGACAGTTTCACCCAGACTGTAACTACTGCGTTCAGTTCGTTGGTGCGCCCAATCTTGAGTTGAACATCCGAGCTAGTCACCTTTATCTCGCAGAGGACATCGATTTAATTGAGAAGGTACAAAGTAGAGTACAAAATGAGTCACGATACTACGTTCTCTGGCCTACCCAGATAGGTTACACAAGCTTGGACAGTTCTTAATGCGCTAACGGCATATCAAGGGAAACTTGACTTTTGTGTATGGGATCCTACATCAATTTCAACGTTCCCTAAAAGAAATACTGGTGCGTAGGGAAAATAACTATCTCAAGAATAACTCGCTACAGCTACAACATCAGATAAGTCGTTTGACTTACAAAGAACATTCTTTTAGCGTCCGGGTATGTCCAATCCGGAACAACGTCAGATTCCGTGTCATCGCCAGTTAACTTCAACTGGAGACTCGATGCACATATCCTCGACAACAAACATAGTATTCAGAAAGCTGGGTTAACAGAATTATTAGGATGGAATGACGATACTCTCGGCTTCTCACTGGTGATGCAAGCCAGTTGTTATCACAGCGCGACCACTGTATGCTTCATAAGCAGCGGGTGGATTTCTATTCCATTCATCATCTGATTTTCCCTTTCACAGTCTTTCTACAGATGACCATCTGAAACTGAAACAATCTTCTAACTTGTATTTTCCTTCTAACTCGTCCAACACAGATTCAAATATGCATCAGCATTCTCGACTTCCTCTAATGTATAAATTTCCCATGAATCACCAAACCTACTGAACAGTCGAGTGAGCTTTCTACTGATCACACTAAATGATGCCATGACTGGCATCAGCTCACTAAACCCAGAGCTGATGTTAGACACGTGAGGAACAAGCAAAATTCCAGTCCAGTTGAGGGTGCGTTGATCACAAATTTACCTGGCGAAAAATCTCGGAACATTGGTGCTCTTACTGGCAACTGTCTGAGGAGTTCACCACTTCAAGTGGTGTTCGTTTCATGAACGGTATTATGGGTGGTGTTCAAGTGGTCAACTACTCACGTTTCACGGCCTCCGATGGTTGGTTCACGTACTCCGTATGTCATTTGATCGTTCACTATACCGAGCATGGTACACTGAGACCACCAACGGTTGGGTGAAGCCACATTGTGATCAGGTAACAATGGGGTCATGAAATGTGAAGACCCTGACTGTTTCATTGAGCAAAGTGGGTAGATGTCGCCTGCCTGACTAGGATCGTTGTGATTACTGTAATCGCTGGCTAGAAGCTTCATCTGACATGACTGTGGTGTAGTCAATCGCCTACGGGCATTCATAACATTTCTACCTCCTCCGAGTAGTCTTCTGTTAATTGACGATCTTTTAGTAACGTTTCCTTCTTAGACATTCCACGCCACTGTTGATGTGAGCGACGGTCGGAGTAACAGTATCAACTGGTTATGAGTGAATGAATGCAACAAACGAAAAAGATTTCATGATCTCTAATGATTTTCAGTGACGCCAAAGTTAAGGATTTTGCTGAACAAGATTGTTTGATTGTTTTTCATTAAGTTGACAGTTTCATCACACATAATTAACTTTCACGTTGAACAAACCACCAGGTACACAGGATGAAAAATAATAATAAGAAAAGAAATTATGGCAAACCCAGGGGCTTTGAATGAAACTGAACGAGTAAGAGAAACAGAACACCAGGCCTATCGTGCATCGTCAATGTAGCTGACCCAGATACTCTTCGGAATGTTTTCAATAGCAGGTTTTAACAATAAAAAAGGAGACCTCATAATCTAACTGCATGTCATTCGGGATATTAGGAGATGTTGACAAAACACTGTCGAAAGTAACTTGCGCATTGCAACTAAAATATACCATTAGTGGAAAGAGAACTGTCTGGAGCAGAATTATATAGATGAATGTGACTCAACTGAAGAGAAGAACATGCTCAATACGAACGTGTCGGCATTACCTTGAATCTTGACTTATTCAAAGCTGGATTGGTCCGTCTAATGTACAACAAGCTGCACACGGCGATCGCCGAGACAACTGTGAACGCGAGTCCTGTGAGTTGTATCAGGATGAAAACATCTTCATGCAGTTGGAACAGAATGGACACAAGGATCTGCAGATGAAAGATCAATCAGTAAAAAGATGGAAACCAATAAAACCCTAGAAAATCCTACTACAGAAAGAGAGTCAACTACGCAAACACGAAGCCAACTATGCCTACCGTAGTGTTGCTTGAACTCAGACAGAAAAGGACAAAAAGTGAAGGTGTGTTTGAGGCCTCTCCGGTAAGCAGAATGGAATGAAGGGGAAAGTAAAAAAAGTTAATATAAGAGACAAGTTAACTAGGGAAAAATTTGTTTAGTCTCTGAACTGACCTTCATAAATACATTAACAGCATGGATTGGACACATGCAGTCATCTTATGCGAGATGTGGAAAAACAGCCAATGGTGTGAAGTCCGTGAATGTACTAATGCGATCTTCGGAACACAGTTACGATTACTTAATTTACTACTCCGTTGTACTTCCGTGCTTTGTCGGACGGCGGCAGCGACAGTGATAACGTAAACGAATATATGGACACGCAAGTGATAGATAAGGATTAATATCGTCAACAATGCTGGAGTGAGTATTTCGAATTTGGGCGGTCTAATTAAAACCTGTGATCATAAATTGATGGTCGGACTGAAAGCATAAAAACAGCATTTAACTTAACAACTAATGTTCAACGAATCAATATAAACAATGTGATCGAACACTTAATGATAAATACAGCATAAATATACCGGATCCAGGGACACAGTCTGTTGAACACACGTCTGTGTAACATTTAGAAGTGTGAAAGGGTAGTTGGGACCTTTATTAACGGTAAAAAAAAGAAATATGTTCCACAGTTAACAATTGATTGCATCGGTCCAGTGAATACTAAATAACCTATCAGAAAACTATTAGTGACCAAGTTTGAAAAACAAGCACTATATCGATCGAAACGCGCATTGATTGCGTGGCACCAACGTTATCGAATAAACTTCCTCCGAAAACTGCACCCAGTAAAACGGTTCAAGAGTGATATAGCGATAAAACAAATGGAAATTTTAACAACTGAGATCACCGCGGTCAAAATATCGCGGGTCAAACAAGTTCACTTGGTATGTTACTACTACATTAGAGATCACAGCAAATACCCGCCAAGAGACCATTAATGTGGCAAAAAGGCTTCCAATAAAACACAGTATCTATTGTCTAACTCGGTGGTTGCCATGCCACGCGCAAGGTAGTGTTTATGAACCGGAATTCCGGCCCACAACACACCCTGGATTTCTACTCACACGTCGTATGCATTTCTGCCCGGTTTGTGTGTGACGGACGTCTTCTGTCAAGGAGTTTTCCGCATGCCATTCCTCGTCCGTTTGTCCGATCTCGTTGGGCAATGGCTCGTCCGGTCGCTCGTATTGTCCGCAATCTATCCACTGTGGACGATAAATTGATTGAGAATAACACAACGTTACAAGTAAGTTGTAATGCTTCACGTTTCAACCACCTGAGGTGGTTGAAACAACATTTCTGAGGAAGGCCACCCGAGGTGGTTGGAACGTAACGTTGTGTTATTCTCAATCCATTTATCAATAACATGTTAAGTACGACGCCCGAACTGTTTGACTTAATTCGTACTAAATTTGGTGCGGATATCTTATCCATTGAAGGGTTTGACTGTATTCTACCACAGTGTCGAGATATTCCTCCGGGTTGCGATACTCGCTCCACCATCTGGTCATCCATCTCATCTTGCCTGCCATGTCTCTTCCATTGGTCCGATCCAGTTGAGCAATGGCTCATCCGGTCGCCCATGGCGTCCCCGATCTGCTGGCTGTGGGCTTTTGGACGTACTTGGCTGTCACGTTGAGGTATTCCACCGAGTGTTGGAATACTCTTCCTTCCGGTTTGATAATCCATCACACTATGACAACTTCAATGTAGCAAATTTTTTGAACTTACTTCTTGCCTCAGTTTTGGGTGAACAAATAAACAGTTGAGATATTTGACGCAAGAGTGCGGACAACATTCCTTTGAGCTTAGCATAGTGCGTGGTGAAAACATTAATACACCGTTCAGATATGACACACATCTGCGTTTTAAACAATCCTGGACTGCCGGATACAAGTCCACTGTGAAAATCATCATCATCATCATAGACAGCAATACATCAGTGGTTCACACCGATGCTTAACTGCCACACAATCAAGAGGAAAAAAGCGAACCCTGTATATGAAGGTGGAAGAAAAAGAAGAGGAGGGGAAGGGACCTAACAACTAAAAATAGCTACGTCTATGTTCAGACATAAAACATCAAGGTGCTTACAACTAGCGAACACAACCGAGTTGTAATTCAAAACAAGACATCATAGGCAAGACAGCCCCCCTCATGGCTTTTACTGCCCCGCGTCATTAAATGCACACAATTCACAGACAATTCGGCCAAACAACAGTCACGCCAGTGAGCTCCCTTAGTCGTCATCACACTGTTAGGAGACGAATTCATCAAAACAATCTAATCAGGACATCGGTGACGGCTGATGAGATCAGTCATCAACAAAGCACTGAGGGACAAGTCGGACCAACCAGGAGGAGGTGTGGAAGTGAGCGTGGGTGTCGCGCTAGCCCGTGGAACCAATCAGAGCGCAACGGCTATGGAATTGGCCGTACTTGGCCACTTGGTTGCGAAGTGGCTTAAACGAGCGGAAAGTGGTTCAACAAGTAATTGGCCATATTTGGCCACTATTTCATGTTATATATTTACAAGCATTTCATTCATTTGCCGAACTGGTAGTCGACAATACAGCGTGTTTTCCCGTATTCGTGTTCTTCTGGACTCCGCGCAAGTAGATTGGGTGAAGCCGCATATCATGGAGCCAGGTATAGCATTCAAGTCGGAATAGAACATTTGGCAAAGGAAAGGCGCGTTATAACACTCACCTACCGCCTCCAGCCACCAAGTGTGAGAGTCATGAGGGCCTCAGCCTTGGAGACGAACCCGATATACAGTGGCCAACCTGTTCACGAACGACTTCATTTCTCTACGTGAGACAAAAAACTGAGCAGCACGAACGCATATTTCGTTTATTGTCAAGTAGTAGTGTTGTCTGTATGTCTTCAAAAGAAAAACTGCAAGGAAAATCACAATCAAAAGTACGGCAAAGAAACTTGGGATGACAGCAGTATTACCTTAAGACAGTACTGTTCACGGAAAGATAAAATGGCCGAGGCGAAGGCAAGCTAGCACAAGTAACTGATAAACTGAACTTGCAATTTCCACTCGTAGGTTAACTTAATTTAAAAAAATCAGACGACTGTACTACGAAACTGACAAGAATTGAACTGTGTGAAGGAGTAAACAAGACCCACAGGCAGTTGTTAACCGATTCGGTACAATTACTGGTTCGAGGAATCGTAAAGGACCATCAGGAGTAGACAACCTGAACTAAGACATCTTCGAGAATGTAGTCTTGTCAACAGTTATTTCTGGCAAACAATTTGAAACTATCAGGAAAGTCAAGGAAAGTACAGGGTGTGAGCTGTTCGGATACAGAACGGAGGTACACAGTGGTGCAATAATGGATAGTAACTAGTCGAAATAATCAATGTATGAGCTGTGTACCGACTGAACCATTTTACAGTCTCGAAAACAGACGAACTGTGCTGTGAAGGAAAATTAGATTCAAGACGAACTGACCTAAAAAACAGAAGTAATACCGAGAAAAAACACAAGTCGTATTTAGAGAGTTAGAACCAGAAAACACCAGTTTGGTGTTACGAGCTAAGACAATTATTTCGTGGAGTGGTAGGTGCAAGCAGTCCGTATTGATTCATCAGTACCAAGTTTAAAGTAACAATGATTAGTTTTCCACATTAAACCGTTAGGAGGGTGGGGTGGATAGTCAATCCGTGGGTGAGGAAAGGTCACTAGGTCCATGGAAGGATCAAGATCATAAACAATTGTTTCTAAATACACAAGGCCGGTTTCAGTCAATTGATTGCGGCCACTTCAAGAAACTGCATTAGGAAACTGGATTAGAATGTCGTAACAGGATTCTGAATGCACGAGCTGAGTTGATAACGTGACCAACGATCAGGGCATGTTTAGTGATTGCGGACACTGGCTGCACGCGTATTTCAACGACATTTCTGTTCTCCGGTTACATCGATTTCTACACCCATTTAGGCAAATGTTCCTTCACTCTGAAAAGCATACACTTCTCAGTTCTGCCTAAGTAACTTTCTCCTCAGTTAAGTGTCGACTGGCAGACAGTGTGAAGTGGCACCGACAGGCTGAAATCTGTTGACTGAAGGACCAGGTTAATTGTAAGACTCGGAATTGGGGACTTCGAGCAGCTACAGGAATCGTTGTTGAATTCAAACTTCCCGCATAATTAACAATGAGACGATATGAGAGTGGTTGCAGCAAACGGTTGATAATCATGAGATAAGAATACGGATTTACAAATGTACATCAGTATTGAAAAATTCATGGTCTGTCATTGGTTGGACCTAACGGCAAGTGCAACGTCACAATCCGTAATCTGATTGGTGCAATACAAAACAGAATACTTGGTGAATAAGGAAAGATAAAACATTGAAACTGTTGCTCCGATCCCAGGGTTGTATCGTAAGCAACGGTGGATTGGTACACTGCTAGATCGTCTGTTGTGTCGAAATTTGGATAAACGGTGCATCGAATAGACTTTCACCACAATTTTCTCCTCTTTAATGGGCCTTCGTGTTCACGTTCGGCAATCGGGCTGATCTTCTGGGTGCATCGAATTTTTCAGGTACAAGACACCTTGAAGCGTCCATCGTATTGTCTTCAGTAGTTCCGAAATAAATCTAATCAGTATGCCTCCGATAAACCGAAGCATCGTGCAGGTCAATAAGCTCTACCACTGTGCAGCCTAGATTGCGAGAGATCAGTCCTTTGGCAGGTAGCAGATCGTTTCCAAGAAAATATACAACGTCCGCTGAATTCACAAACCGAAGCGATGCTCTCAGGCTCCTGAGCTTCCATTCCTTGTGAAACAAGCCGCTCCCTGTAGTGAGGGAGGAACTAACCAAGAAACACTAGTAGAAATCAAGACAGTTTTGTGTGTTTTCACCCAATTTGCTTCGGCACAGATACTGAGAAATCGCTTGTACATGACGACACCCCATGCCACCAAGCGATCAGTTCATTTCGGAAAAACAAAATTACGTGTTTAATAAGTGACAAAGAAGGTAACATTGTAATAAACAGTTCTGGCAACATGAATACGAATCAATCAAAACCAGAATGTAACACTTACCAAGAAGTGGTCCACACTAGTCTGTGTGTACTCACTGCCAAGGTGGGTAACTGTCTGACCAGTGTCTAGTTCTCCGGTCTTGTCCTTATTTTATGGAGAAAAGAATAACAGTTCATTGCGATGTCCTTGATATCCGTACGAGACTTCAGCCATCAATACATCTGTCGAACCAATGATTTCCATTTTGTTTACTGATGAGTAGTAGGGGATTGGTTTTTCACACAAATTGAACATCATCCACAATTAATCGCAGCTGTAGCATTCCGATAAACTTCCCAGTTTCGAAAAGAAACATTAGACTCCAGTTTCGCTCCTATGAGAATTCGTCAGTAGTGCATATCCTTGTTACGGCCTGGACTAGAACTCTGGCCACGCTTTCATTCCAGTCTAGCACTTCTTTTCAAAAGGGGCCGACAAGAAAGTCTGGGGGAAAGCGAGAGATGCGACAAATTGTGAGTGGTGTTCAATTTATATGATTTTCACCTTCCCGCGTCTGATTGACCTTTGTTCAGCGGTGGTGGAATCACCAACTGACACCTTCGACAAAGCACATCATCAGGTTCTGGAATAGTACTGGGTGTTTCTGCCTAATAACTGTTGACCAATGTTTGGTTATCGCGGACACTGCCGTGTTATAATAGTTCTTAGTTATCACGTGCAGGTCCTTTCGGCCTACTGGAACGGCTGGCGAGACAAAGAAGTCTCAGCAGCTAACAAACTAGAATACTGTGACAGGAAATCTGTCTGCAGGATCGGCTTACCAAGACAACTAATGATTTCATAACCCTAGGCTGTTAAGACCAGACTTCATTGGTGTACCATTGTCGTCGAAGGTTTAGCAACTGATTTGTGTAGACCAAGTAAACACTGTACGGCTTGTTAATTAGTAACAATTTTAGATCTAATAATGAACAAATGTTTGCACAACTCTTTGAAAACCCAGAATACCACTAGCGTCTCATTCTATGTTCGTGAACATCGTTTGCTCTGCTTTATTCAATGGTCGCGATAAGCAAATGGTTGGATATCTCACCAGTTCCACAGCAGAATCGATGCTGAGATTGGATTCATTTGTCAATCCAAATAACATTGAAGACAGTGCACAGTTGATTCAACAGATAAAAACACACAGACCAAATACCCGTTGATAGAAATCACGATAAGTTAGCGGGTCTGGACTCTAATTAATCGTGTCAAAAGATTTTAAGTACGAGTAGGTCAACTGTCAGGGAAAATTACTCACCATGGCCAGTACTGATGGAATGGGGGTCAAATTCTTCACGTTAATCATGGACAAAATGATCGGCATATGGCCTCTTTCACTAGCAGTAAAACAAAGTCTGAAAAAGAGGTGGTATACACAAAATGAGCAGAGAGAGAAGAAACCCAACGAACATTAGAGGATAACAAGAAAAGGTTGGTTGGAACACGAAAATTAGTTTGTTCAGTTAAGAGACCTAGAAAAAATCGTTAATTAATAAGTACGCGACAGATGCATTCAACAAGAAGTTCGTTTTTTTCAGCCTTACAAGCCATAACACCAGGTGTGACAGGGAGCAACAGGAAGTGAATACGGCAGGGTACCGCATGAACATGAATAATTTCTACCGAACGATATTAGTCTATCTTAGCATTTGGAGACGATAACATTCCACGAAATAAAGGTTTCTAAATTAGAGGATTCTTTCAGAGAACATTATCACAGGTGCAAAACAAACACTCAACAACACAAAACGCACACATGCAGATCAAAGACACAGCACTCAACGTTGGCCAGTCATCGCGAGCAGTAGTGCAACAGTCCAGAATAAATTTCGATAGGCACGTACTAGAACAAGAGTGCAAAAATTCAGTACTACGAAAACACGAGCAAACAAACTGTCGAAGTCTACAATTCCTTCGAGAAACATTTTGTTCGCCTTACAATAAAAGGTCTAAAACTGTGTTTACTAAACATCGGATTCTGTGCGAATATCTGAATCTCCGACTTTCATGAACGTCCTCGACT
Organism: Paragonimus heterotremus; assembly: GCA_013368495.1. Classification (NCBI taxonomy): domain Eukaryota; kingdom Metazoa; phylum Platyhelminthes; class Trematoda; order Plagiorchiida; family Troglotrematidae; genus Paragonimus; species Paragonimus heterotremus. The sequence continues at coordinate 17,378 of LUCH01003589.1, read as the reverse complement.
TTTCGTTATTATTATTTCTGGCAACCTGCCTACACTCTCGTTTTCCGACTGATGCCTCATTGTATTGTCTGTACCCCCCGATTGGTCCAATCACAAACTCTATAAACACAAACGATTCTGTCTTTGAGCATAGCGACAAAATAAAGCCTTGTTGAAGGTCAACCTTCGTGTCTCTGTGCGCTCGCCTTGGGTGGTTAGGTTCGTCTAGGAAGTTCCCGGTTAATCGCGTATATTCCTATTGTCTGTTAGTAATTATTCGTTATCCGTGGTTCTTTTATCCGTCATAGTCAACCGATGCATTCAGTTACAACAGGAACGCGAAAGGCATGTGGATTAACCTGAAGCAGGATATAAGTTTGACTTCGGGATAAAAGTATACAAACTCGTAATCCACTTTTGCAGTACCCTTTAAAAAGTTCACATGAAATATCAAAAATGAGCAACACGGTCATTCCAGTATGGTCAGATCGGTGTGGTTATGTAATGAAAGTGCTTTCAGCTAAAAACGACTCCAAAGTAAAACACTTTCTGTTGGATACTTGTGTGGTTCAATTAAAAAATTCGTGCCTATACCGAGGGACAATTAAAAAAATGTTGCTTCACGGGGCTGTAATTCAAGATTCGGAGGCGTGTGCGACGACGTGCAACACCAGACAAACATCACTTTCTAAAACAAACACGTCATGCTACTTTCGATTCGCAAAACCCACACACGTAACAGATTTTCCTGCGCAGCACGTTTTGGTTTCTCGTGAGTAGTCACAAATAACAAGCATCAGTACAGACAGAAAACAAACAAAAGCTTATCATTTGTCGCACACCAAATACAGCCTCCATTGGAGCAAATCGGTAGAACTTTTTACCCCTTTCTTCGAAGGCAGCTTGTCAGACCAGGACGTTTTGTCCACAGAGGTTCCACCCGCATCAGCCAATGTGAGGATCATGCTCACTGAATTTCAGCGAGATAGATTCGTGAACAGCCAAATAACTGCATATCAAGTGTAGTAAGAAGGGTCTACTGTATCCATAGAGAGGATGAACTGGCTGTGTCCTCATTCCACTAGTGGGCTATCACTGTACACTGAGCAGGGCAGAAAAAGAAGGCGGTAAGCTACAATCATGCTTTCTGTTGGACCGTCAGAATCACCCTAAAGCTTCAAAGCTTTCAGAATCTTGATATACTCATTTGAAATAGTAGTTTGGAATGTGCAACGATTAATACAGTGGACTGTCCAATTAACCACAGTAAAGGCTAGTCGTCTCTTTCAATGTAGACACTCCGGTTTCTAGGCTTTATATATATATATATATATATATATATATATATTGAGTAAGCGATATCTACCATCTTGATTTACTAGTTCCAAGCTGACCGACAGCTCGTCATTTCAGTCGTCTACTGGATGTGATGTGCACCAACAAGTGACTACCGAAAGGATGATGAAATCTTCCTAGCAGACGCTTATAAGTGAATTCGGACATCGATAAACCAGTGGTTTATTAATCTTCAATTAAATGCCAAATCGCTGATATAAGTCGGGGATTGCCTTCACAAAAATTGACGCCTAATCAAAAGTGATTCCAGTTTCCGCTTTGAAAACCGCTTTGAAAACTAGATTGAAGTTTCGCTCTACTTAGAGCTTGTCAGTGGTATATAACAGGTCCACGACCGACATTTAAACTCCGACTCACGTTCTGATGGGGCAACATCCGAACACGCAACTACATACCTCCGAGAGAATTGTGCAGGTTGGCCACATGTCCTGGGATGAGACCGCCCCGTTAACCCCACTACACAAGAAGGACTGGTTGAAAAGGGTTTCACAACGTGAAAGTTACAATCAAACGTGCGTGGTGTACAAATTAAAAGTGTCTGATTTTCTTTAAACCAAAAGTGGTTTGTTCCAATGATAACGAACAATATACTGACCCAGGTAAGGTGTGAGGTGAAGAGGTGTTATTCCAGTTCAGTATGAAAGTCATGTTATAATGAGGTTCATTTACTGAAAGGCAGCGTGCAACAACCTAACGAACAGGCACGACAACGAAGGTAAACAGGGTGAGCATTGTGCTTGGAAGAAAGTGGACGTATAAACGTAAGTCATCACTACAAAATGGGAAGTTAAACATTTGTGCCCACTTAAAGAGAAGCCTTTGCGAATTCAGTTGGATGGTGGCCATTGAGCTTCAAGCAATTAGTTACACGAGTCCCAATCAAAATCCATGTTAGGTAGAATACAAAACTTCAAATTCATTTCGGACTCACCGCGATAGAGATAAGACTTCACTGTTTATGCTCCCGAACACGGAGGCACCCACAAATAAAGGCATCATCCATGCCATAACACCCATGCATCGAGAAGCAAAGGTCTAGGTTTACGGCATAAGAAAAAAATGAAAATATATTAACGGTACAAAGTAACATAGTGGCTACATGGCTGACGGTTGATAACATTACAACTCGAATCAAAGCAATCGAGGGTGTGCACTATACTTGGGGAAAACCGTTCATTATGATTTACGGTCATGAAAACTCGGCAAACTGTACGATATAAATTGCTTAGGAAAGTAACTACGTGCAAGTGTAGAAGAGCTCAGAACCCGCAACACTGTATATTTTTGAAAAACGCGACAGTCAACACTACTACACACCTCGTTGCCGCGTTGAGGTATTCCATCGAGCGTTGGAATACTCGTGCGAAAATATATTTTACCATCTGGACAAAAAGTTGCTTGATGTCAATGTTCCGCTGCTTTTGAACCGCCTTGGCATTCGTCACGCCCAGCGATAACTTCAGACCAAATTAAGCCAGAAGCAGTACCATCATTATGAGCCGTTTGATCTGTATCCATCGATCTGCATCCATTTAAGCTTTTCCCCAGTTCCACTCTATGCAGCTATAGGTTACTTGCTGGTTGAACCTCATGACTTCATCTCGTACAGCTAAGGAGCGACTGGAGTATTCAGGCATTTTGTTAAACTCAGTGACTGATTGTAGGTGCACTGGTATCACTCGTAATCCCCTAGCATTTCATAAGTTACCCTAGAGATTGCCCGATGCTAACATGACCGTGGAAGACGACCGTAAAAGTACTCTATGGATAATTCGTGTTTAAACTAGATAATTTTCTGCGTGTTTGGTACAGGAAAATTAGTGCTGTGTATGTTAGGAGATACATATCTTAATGAAGCAGGCAAGGCGAATCGCGCAACGCCGTTCGATTCAGGGTCGAGAGTACCATCCTCTTTCATAATATGAAAACTTAAAGGTGGAATCGAACGTCAGTTGTTTTAAGTTATCCACATTTACCGAGACAAAATCAGTGTCGGGTGAATGGTTCTGTATTGTTCCAGTTATCAGGGGTATAATCGGATGCCTGTACGCCACAACTCTATCTGAAGTGTATTTTCTCGTTTGTTTATCCACGCCCCTCAAACCTGGTTCCTTTTAAAGTCACGTATTCTAAATATGATCGTCGTGTCTGGTTCGTTTTGTGTCTTGGCTGTCTTGTATAGTAATTGCTCGTTATGTATATACAGTTTTGTGATCTGGTTTTCAGTCGTCCTCAATAAGCAGTAGTGTTCACGCCTTCTTCCCCGGTTGGGAATGAAGTCGTACGGTAGAGTACGAGATTGCGGCCGGGAAGATACAATAACTGGTAACTTGTGGTGCTCGATACAGAACCAAAGAGAACAATGACAAGTTCAGTGGAAGCAGTGGAGCTGAATCTGCGGTAGCTGGGAGCCCAATTCAACGTGGCTCGAGTAACGTTGGTCAAAACATAGATGCGCAATTTACTATTTCTCAAGAAATTCCAACGTAGAACCAGGTTCAATGGAAGAAGCCATCACAAACACCATCACTGAAATTGTTGATGACTTTTAAACCGCGGTTCAACCGATACGAAGATGTCTTCCAAGTGGAGTTGGCTGGCACAGACGAAATGGAGGTGTGACTACTCGTTCGAAAACTCAGTACAACAGAACACTCAGAGTACAGTGAATGTGTTCGACCAAAGAAACTTCGTGATCTCACGTTTGATGAAACTGTTGTAAACCCGCCTAAACGTTACGCTGGTTCGTCCTAGCTATCGTAATGCGCTTGGCAGTATTCGGATTCTCATCCCGGTGATAACGCAAAAATCTCGGTCGCGAATAGTACTACGACTGTCCCCACATTCGCTCCCAAGAAAAGCCAAAAGACGCGTGCAAAAAAGCAGCTTTGTTCCGCCCCAAAACGTGTGCGACAAAGGCGACAAATACAAAGTACTTATATGGGGCGCAGTAGCAAAAATGAAGGACAGTTGCCGAAAAAATAGTTAAGGTCACTAATGGGCATGGCGGACTAAGACAGACGGGTAAAAACTAGCCAGGGTCAATTCTCGGCCGTTCTGAGCAGGTCCGCTAACTAGGACAAAATCAATCCTCTTTTTTCTCAAGGACAGAGGGAGGTTTTGGACGTTAGGAGGTGAACGCCATAACAGAAACATTGAAAAAAACTAACGGAGTTTTGGAGACCAGTCATATCTGTTCAACATCCGGGGCCAATGCCTTAAGTTGGCGAAAAATGGCCGTGGTGGATTCGTCACGCGAGGACGGTAAACGAAGAGTGTGAAAATGTCAAGCTGCGGACAACATCGGTAGATCAATCCAAGTGCCTAATAATGGTCTGCGGTTTACAGTCAGCCTGAGATGCTGATATTCGCACTCGAAGTCGGAACAGGATTTAACAGAATCCTGACAACATAGCCCGCTGTTATTACAGAGTGAGTGTCAACGCGTAATAAAGTTATCATGATCGAAACCCGAAGCCGCATGTTGGCAATATGAAGAATGGCCTTATGAGACAGGGTGGCCATTTGAGCAACAAAAATGTCAAAAGAAGCATGCTGCCGTTCCGCCCAATCATTCGAATGTTCTTCGTTCCTATCGAAATGTCAAAAAAGCGAACAGAAAAAGGTCTCAAGCTTCGGTATACATTGCATAAACTTAAAGACAGTCAGGTACGTCCAGGGACAGACTGATTCTGGCATCATTCTGATTTCGCTAAAAACGTAGAACATTCATTGTTTACGGTACATGAAAACAGAACATTCAGCTTATAGCACATGTTGAAGAAAAACTGCATTGACTAGAAGGTTAAATTGTGATACGGAGCAGTGTGATGTACATGTAAGCTGTACGGTCTATTTTACTGATCATACTGTTGTGTAACAGGCAGTTTCGTTGTGAGCAGTATACTACTCACAAGCGGCTCCAGGAACGAAAGGGCAAGCCCCAATGCCAGGAAGACGACGAACCAGAAGAGACTATCAGAATAGTGTGTACGCGCTATGGGAGATATGCCACCAGAGCGAATGGCAACGTACTGTCATCCAATGTAGGTGAATGCACGTCAGCTGCGCAAATGAGTGTACGTGCTCCTGGTCCCATGTTTAACATGACCCGTACGAGAGTTCGTGCAGTAAACGGATTTGCAGGCCAAGCGTCTTTTGCGGTCACAACAATACGCAAGTGAATCTTCTGGTCTTTGACTGAATCATTTTGGGTATGATACTGAACCACTTGTGACAACGCGAAGGTTTTACCACCGCAAGCATACCAAAGACCAAATCACGTTCATCACAACTTGACAAGGAAGTTGAAAACCAAATTCGGCGACGTGCTCCAGTAAGATCATATCTGAAGTGTCAAAGCAAAAACAGTACTAAATTTACGTCCGGATGCCAAACCTGTTTCCAAGCCCAAGCGATCCGCATCGTGTAACGTTCTACCAATCGTGGACGAAGAATTGACCACAGTTCAAAAATCCGCGGTTATCCAGTTAGTTAGTTACTCCGGTTGGATAGCCCCTGTTGTCAGTGTCAGAAAGCCGATGGCGGCATTCAAGTGTATGCAGACTTTTCAAACGGGTTAAATGCAGCAATGGAGAACCACTAATAACCTCTTCCAGTTCTTGAGGACTTGTCTGCAAAGCGCAGTTGTGGTAGACGCTTTGCCAAAATCGGGCTGGAAAGAGATCACCTGGAAGCTGAAGTCCACGAAAACTCTGGAAAAAATACTTAACACTAACACACACCGAGGGTTGTTCCAGTATTGTCGTCTTTCATTTGAAGTGAAGTCAGCGCTTCCAATCTTCCAGCAGATTATGGATGACGATGGCTGACACCCCGGGAATAACAACACATCCCGACAATGTCCTTGTGATGGACACCAGTCTCGATGATTTGCACAAAAAGGATGATCGTTTCTCCAGTCGAGTTCAAGAATTCGAGTCCCATATTCAGACAGAAAAGTGCAACATGTTTATGTAATTTATCGAGTACTTCAGGTTTACCATCGATCAGCATGGCCACCTATCCGACTCAGCCAATGTCGATGCAACCAAGCGAATGCTTCAGTCGACTGACATCTCAGCGTTGAGGCCAGTCCTGGGACTTGTGAGCCACTAGAGTACCTTCTTACCCACGATGCACAATATCCGCGGGCCGTTAGACCAACTCCAGAGAAGAGATGTAGTATGGAATTGTTCAGCTAAATGCTAGTGTTTCTGATCACGTGCAGACTATGCTTACTCCGGATTTGATCCCGACTCATTTCGGTCCCTCCTGGGCATCGTGGTGGCCTCAGGTACTTCAAACCAAAGTATCGGCACAGTCTTATCTCACCGATTTACGGAGAATTCTGCTGAAGCTATCCTGAACATTTCATCAGTGACTGCGAGCGTAAGTAGTGACTTCTGCCACTCTTGCAATACAACGTTGTACTTACGCTGAAAAAAAGTACCAGGTCGGAGGGGCAAACCGATGTTAATGGTTATTTGAAGACACATTGTGGCATTATGAAATAGAGCAACAATGTCAACATACACCGGGTATCGAACTCAATCACGAAGTAGTATCTCGAACCTTGCATGTTGATGGTAGATCAGGGCGACTTCCAAGTGGAAATCACCAAAAAGAAAGTTAATTAAGAGAGGAGAGGTAAGGCAACCTTGAAGAACACAACGAAAGAATTATGGTAATCCATCATACTCCTCCATTCTGCTCGAAGTATGCAAGTAGATTATTTCAAGTATGTTGTATTACCTAAACTATGTGTACAGACTTGGGCAAAAAAAGGATAGCGTAAGTTAGCTTGAGTCAGTCGGCTCAGAAGCGATATGCGAACGGGCACTCGACTAAAAACAACCGTAATTTAACGTTGGTACACTCGATATCGATTGTACTGGAACCATTTGCTGAATAGCGGTGACCCGTCGGTATGCCAAGTTTCACTAAAGTATTCATATCTACTACAGATTCACCAGCCCGAATATCGTATCCCTAGCACCGACACAGTAAAGTAATCAATGCCAGTAGAGTAAGTGGGATCGGAAAATGAGGCTTCCTTTTCGGAGATTAGTGTCAAGCTAATAACCACCCGCTGAAGAATATTACACTGACTGTTTTATTCATAATGTTAACAGGTTTCGCACTGTGTGTATGTTTCATCCGCTGACATGCCTTCGAAAGCGCCACTCGCGGATTCAAAAACTTCTGCAGTTCTGCAGTTCCACGATCCAATCAATCAAGATGGTTCGAAATACGTTCTATGGGATTACGGTCAGGGAATGGAACTGGTCATGATTAGTAGTTAGTACCCTGAAACAACTTCAACACTCAGCACTGGTGAACTGGTGCAGAATCATCTCGGAGTATTCCGTGTTTTGTTAGACCGATAGCAAGAGTATATTGAGTGTCCACGGGAAGTTCCTCTAGCTGGAACCATTGATGTTGCGATCGAGGAAGACCAACTTAGTCCTTTAAAGTGACCAAACAATAACTCATTTATGGGTCCAACCAATACGGAAATACTAGTTGTCATCGAACAAACGAGCTTTGAATCTTTAAATGTCTATTCGTTCATTTCATATTCTCAAAATTTCAACCATCTTCGTAAAGCCGTCCCATGTACATTCAAACATTTCGATTTATTAACCTTGCATGTGCCAGCCTTTCATATGTCAACAGACTGCCAATTTTCCACCACCTTTTCTGCCGGCACATGGAGCTCGAAGAGTTCGGCAAATTGGTGAGCGGTGTTCACTGAACACCATGCAAGTTGTCGGTGCCACAAAGGTAACAACAAATTGTTCCCTAAAGTCTAGGTGAATATAAAAACAGTCATTGCACACGTAGAAAGCTGTGACGAATTATGAGTGGAAGTCACGTTCTTATATGTCGGGCCAGGCTTGCCAACCGCCTTGTACGTTTCTGTCAAACCCAAACAGCACTGCTCGTCAAGGACGCTTAAAGAATCTCAGACTTACCACTGAGCTTTCTGGGGTTTGCTAAATGGAACTTAAAGTTGAACACAATGTATTTCCGGAATTCTAGTTGGGTTGGCGTTGAGGAAACGCTTTTTCCGTCAATTACGTCAACAATCGTCGAATACATTTCAAAATTGCATATAACATTAAGACACTTACCACAGCAATAGCAGCCGAAGATTTTTCAGAGGACAAAATTTCAGACGGTGAAAGCACGGCCAAATAAGCCATATTAGCGAGCAAGTAAATGAAAGTGACGATAGTCATTGACAGAACAATCACTATAGGTAAAGTTCTGAAATGGCAACGACAGGAAGTTAGGAACATTCAGGGCATTCAGCCAGTCAAAAAATGCAGAATCGTAGAACGGCATTTAGTATTGACAAATGACCCCTGGATACCACAGAAAATATCACATCCTACCAAGTGAATGATGGTTATGACCACCCAATACCATTTGACAACAGCCCATTCGTTTAGAGGACACAGTTCATTCTCCAGAGAGCATGTGCTAATAGCAACTGCGAGAGTCGGAACCTCCGCTGCTCTAAACGTTTTACGACAGCTCTCCAATGAATGAATACGAAGACGGAGTACACAGTGTGACTTATGGCTGTGTTGGATGAATGTGCACGATAGTTGGTATGGCCCAGTTTTTTAAAACAACTATTCCATATGTTTAAAACCAGTGGGTACGCATATGTATGTCTGCTCAACAAATTGTACCTGATGGCTAGTTCATAAAGAAGATCAAGTTTCCGATGAAAAAATCTTACACAGTCGCCGATGATGTACTGTGAGTACGTTGACCACCCATTAATCCGAGACGGTCGACGTATTCAAGACCGCATTAATCGCAACAGCATATAGTCACGTAGCCACGAACTATAGAAAGTATGGTTCCCTTGTGTGCCGCGTGCTTCAAATCTTGGTCCCGCAGTCGTTGCCTATTAACTCTTTGGACGCCCGTCCGGATCATGTTACTCCAAACCGTCCGGTCCCAAGCTAAATCCTCCAAAGATCTGAAATCTACATTACAGCGCGAAAGTCTCATCAGGGCAACATCCTGGTATCGGAGCATTTGACCACCAGGATTTCGCCTACCTGCTAACACCTGCCGGTACAGCAGCTTCTTCTGAATCAAGTTGTCGCCCGTCCAACAGATGTGACTTTGCCAACGAAGCCGATTCAGCATCAGCAAGGCTTTCATTTCGTCCATGTCCGTTCGTCGCCGTACCTCAGTGTTCGGAACCATGCCTGACTAAAGAATATCCAAGATGCGCGTTAGACAGTGCAAATGGTGAGGGCTGAGATTGCGCACGTCTCACTGATACAGCGTCCGAGTTTAACTGCGGCATAGCGGTGTAGACAGCACCAATGAGCGGTGAACACAGAGCTTAGTGACCATCTTAAGGAAGTGGTTCTTCCAGGCATGTCTAAGACGTCTGAAAACAGCGATAGCCCTCGCCACACGGGCTCGTACTTTGCGGTCCGCGGACAAATCTGTCGACAAGTTAATACCCAAGTAGCAGAAGTCTGCATAGCTGTTGAAAACGTCTCCATTGATGCGAATTTTAGACACAGGTGTGGGAACAGCACCCTTGCCCGGAGAAGGCTGAATGAAAGAAAGTCTTACCTGTGTTGACAGCCAATTCAAATTTGGATTCCACGATCGCGTAAGCGGTGGCCAGTCACTGTAGTTTGTCAACACTATGTGCGAACAGTGCGCCATTGTCTGTGGACAGAAGTATGCACATCGTTAAGATATGTAACCGGGTTGGGGTGTTGAAACATCGAATATTCAGTAGGCGTCTACCCGACCGGTAGTCAACCTCAACGTCGTACTCCGTCGAGGCCTGAAAAGCAACCGTGAGTATGGCAGTCAAATATAAAGTAATGAGTTCTAAGACCAGGACGCGACCCTGCTTCATGCTAGTGACAAAGTTAAAATGATCGCAGGTAAGTCCACATGATTGATCCTTCGCCTTCATGCCCATGTGCAACAATCTAATCAGGTTGACTAAATTACCTGGACATTCAGAGTTACCAAGTACCGTCCGCACCGTCTAATGACTCACGGAGTGAAAGACAGTGGTGAGATCCACGAAGAGAGCACACAGGGGTTGATTTCGTTCCCGGCATTTATGAATCTATCGGACGACAAACATCAGGTCGGTCGTATTGCGACTCGCTCGCAAACCACAGTGCTCCTCAGGCACACTGACACTAAAACGTCTGCATTCAGTCAGTTCAAAAAGATTGTTGCGAGTACCTCCCCTGCACAGCTCAGCAGACCAATGCCCGAATATCTGTCGAGGAATTTCCTGCTACCTTTACCCTTAAATAAAAATACGATGAGCTCATTATCGAACGCCTGTAGCATTATTTCCTGCTCTCAGATGGAGTAAACCAGTTGACGCAAAGAACGTCCCAAGATTGATCCACCATTCTTCAGAGTTTCGTCTGGCAATCCACCCACGCGTGCAGACTTTCCACTGCGCAGTTGTCCTATCGCCCTCTGTGCCTCTGGTAAATCTGGAATGAGACCAAGTGAAGACTTGACAACCTGTTGTGACAAGCTATTCACGTTCACCCAGTCAGTGGTAGCAGGACGGTTCAGTAGGCTACCAAAGTGTTTACGCCAGACCTTCATACTATACTCTAGCTGGATAAATGAAGCGCCGTTGTCCACGGCAATAAATGATTTAGTAGGTTGGCAGATGGACTAAAAATCGCCTTAAACGAATCGTAGAACTCTGTGTTGTCTGAGATCGGCGTAACTCTGCACCTTCGCTTTCTCCATCAATCGTTCTTGATTCCGCGAACACGTTCGGTCAGATGACGGTGAATACTCTAGGACGTCATCTTTTTTCGTTTCGTTATACAGGTCAATTGTGGAAGCGGCAAACGCTGCATTCTTCTCTCATATCAAGGTGGAGATAATCGCGTTGTCGTCAAACCAGTTCGGGTGTTTCTGGCGTTCGATACCGATCGTCTCAGTGGTTGCTGCCGTGATCTGTTCTTTGAGCTGTTACAGCAAACTCACGGAGGTAGCGGATACGAGAGCGTCTTGTTGACCAGCGGCAACTGCATGCGTTTCTTCAATCGTTTGAGATCCAACTCTTGTTTTTGTCAGGAGGAACTAAAATAAACAGACTTGCAAACATGCTTAAATAATTTGGTCCTGATCAGCTTATGGTCGGTGATACATTCAGCTACGCGTATCAGACACGTAATGTGCACCTTACGAATGTCGCACTGTCGCACAACAACGTGGTCAAGCAAATGGTGGCGATCGCTTCGTAGGTGAGTCGACGTCATGATATCGTTCGCATTCACGTGGAATCGGATGTTTGTGATGGACACCTCGTGAGTAGTATATTTGTGTGAAGCAGATGATCATCATTTACATGGATTGAACCGATGCCGTAGGGTCTGAGGACACCTAACCAGGTCGTCAAGTCGTGTCTACTTCTAGCGTTCAAGCCACCCAGAACAAACAATCGTTCACTCTTCGATTCCGACCGGGTTGTGATGGACAGCTGGTCACAGAGCTAGTCCTTTGTATCATCACATGGTTGGACACACGGTTGGACCATAAACACTAAGAAATGTGGCATACTTACCTCGACCGAGTCACAGGCGCATAAACAGCGTTCGAAGGCTGACGCCGTGTGGTTCGCTTATCATCAAAGCATTGATGTGGTCAGTGACTGCGAAACAGACACCATGCTCCAGAGCAACGTCTGCCGAGTAACCTATCCAGTATAAAGTGTAACCAGCAAACGCATCTCGGAGCTTACCTTTGCCTGCAAACCACGTCTCACTCAAGGTTGCTACCCCGATATCATACCGGCTCAGTTCCATGGCAATCAGTGCAGTTCTGCACTCTGGCCGTCCTGTGGTGCTGCATCGATCCAGCAGCATGCGCACACCCCATACCCCAACAGAGCGTCTTGCCTTCCCGAGCGTGTCTCCGGTTGGTCTTTGTGTTACCGAGACTTGCATGAGCATTGTCTGTCCTAGGGTTCATGCTGGAGGGCTCAATAGTGGCATATTTTCGTCCATCTACCCTGCTGTAAATAGCAGATACAGCGATCTGGTCTATCCTGTCCAACGGTCGATGCAGTATGGTATTAGGTTTACGTTGTGTAATGATGGTTTATATGAGCTTTGGGTAGAGCTAGGACGCCCAAACCTACACAAAAGAGCGATTAGGGCCATCAACCAAAGCCTTTGGCTCAAAGGCCTGTACCACAAGGCAGCGGGTGATACACACACACAGACGCAACAGTGTCGACCACAATCAACAAACAAATTGTAACAAATGTGCACGGGCTCAACGGTTACATACCTATAAAGTCAACACGTTCAAAGAGAAAACAAGTGACACAAAACCAGGCCAGGCAAGAAGCATCAGGCCGAACCAGAACATAACACACAGGCACCATCCAAAAGGAGCATACCTGCCTCCTATCTGGCTGCTCCCCTTTGGCCAATCTGACATGGTTGAATCCACAAGGACCAAAGTTCTAGTCAATAAGGCCTGCTGAACCTAAACATCACACATGCCAAGTTAGCAGAAAATGGCACCTGTAAAAACTGTAGTTTTGTCTAATTCAAACGAATATGACTATGACTACCTGTTCGCACGTCGCGTGAATTTCTGATTTTTGTTACAGGTTGGCATGTGAAAATAGTCTACTGGGTTCCGAATTAATCCTTGTCCGGTACAGATGAGTTTCGGCAGGAATATCCGCGAAGGCGAATTGAACGTTATTGCTACTACAAATTATTAGGTTGAAGATGATGAACCAGTGATGACGATCATGAATGGGACAATTTTCTTTTAGGCAATACGATTTGACCGTAAAATATTATTATACACTTCGTAACTAAATGTTTACAAACGCATACAAGATGATTACGGTGAAGTTAAATTGAAAATTAAACAAGTATACCTGGTGGGGTTTTTCATTTCGCCAGTGAGAAAATTCAGACAATTCCTGAAGAAATGCGAAAAAAACAAAAGCAATGTTTTTAATTCCAAAAAGTAGGGGGAAATCATGAAACTCATTAAATGAGAGTCGCTTCAAAGCGGACCTAACATCCTGCATTTTAAAAAATGATTAACAGACATCGAATGTTTGGATCGGTAGAAGGTGAGTTTCTTGTATTATGCCGAAAAGATGGACGCCTCAGTGACGCTGTTGTCTTGTCATAAAGTTGCACTTTCCGAAGCGATATCAAATTATCCACTATTCCGAGTTTGCATGAATAAAGCTATCCATTCCAACCCTGAATGAAGTTGTTTACATACTTATTGACAAAGCGTGAACCAGATAAGACGGTTGTAAGCCAGAAGGAGGATTGGACGCAACTAGATGATTACAAAAATCAGATGCTAAATGGTCGGTAAGTTGGTTGCAAGCAAACTGAGTAGCAAGCAAAATATGCCATTTGCAAAGGTCTTCTTTAAAAAATCATCGGACTGACTAGTCTACAGGGAGTGAGACATATTATTATAATCCTGATTACAAACGTTTAGTAAAACCACATACTCACGTCACCCCATCGATACAGGAGAATTCTGACAAATGCTTGCTATGGTTCGAACAAGCGTTGTTTAACCCAAGGGAGCGGGTAGTCCTTAGAATATAACCTACCATATTACAGCCTGAAGCTCAAAAAACTTCTTCCTGAATTTCAGTTATTGCTATTTACACTGAAACAACAATTAATAGCTCAGCTGCACTCCTGCGTGAGCACATACAATTGTTTAGTGAACTCCATTAACTACAAACCACGTGCAGATTCAATCCTGACATTCTCTAAGTTCGGAAAAGCTGAGTAAAAACTCGGCGAGAATTGTGGCAAGGCGGTGAGCTTAGATTGAATTTACAAACCCAATTGTAAGATCAGAGTCTATCGTACATCAAGAGAAGGTAGTAACGAAAAACAAAAAGATGCCAGATAAAGCGACTAACAAAGACATATAAGTAATCATTTCCGGCTTCTGGACCATCAATTACTCGCTGTCGTATGAACTATTTAGCCATGAATGAAACAGATGTAATTAAGCTGCCCAAGTTTATGGCAACAGCAGTGGTAGTAACCACGGCATAAACTGTCACCGCACAATTACAGTTGAGTCATCTCGATCAGAAGAAAGTAGGTTCAAAAGAGGTAAGCACTGATATGCGCAGAAGCGATAACAACTCACTACATCTGCAAGCAAGCTACATTAAAACTGAAGTCCTAGTGCAATTAGTTACGTAACACAGCGTCTGTGACGCCTGACTTATGCTTGGCGACTCACACGTCACACTGGAAAATACAAAACAATTCAATTTTAAACCTTACTCACCCATTCACAAAGGTTTTCAGATTCACCAGGGGTACTTTGGCTCGAGCCGCAGCATATATCAAAAGCGATGTAGAACATTTTAGGAGAAAACCTCACTAAAAATACTGAAAATTAGGAACACCAAGAGGAAGAACTAGAAACGGTGTAGATGCAGATAGGCCATCGACTGTG
>LUCH01003588.1:42406-57946 GCA_013368495.1 Paragonimus heterotremus | reverse complement strand
TAGCAGATCACGATTTCATGTGGTCCGACCAGATGCGTGTCTGGTTGTGGGCTTTTTTGATTCGGAGCACAACCACCTTCTCAATCGTCTGCCATATGAGTCCCATTCCACGAATCCACGACTCACCGTCGGTGAATTGAACGAGTGCGAGAGTCTGTTTCAGTAAAATACAACAACTGCCGACATTAAACAGTATGTGGCGGATGTTCACGGGAAGTTTATCACAACCACTGACGTTGGAAATATCCGCCGCAAATTAAAACCTGCAATGTCAAGTGAGTTTGTTACGTAAGATTGATCACTGTATGTTAGAGAACGTTGATGAGGTGCTGTTGGTGATTAGTGCTACAGGTGTGGTGTGCACTCTGTGGGATGAAGGCAGCCGATATACGCATATCGGCCTCGCCCAGCGGATGCAGACTGAACTATTCCGACGCTTCCCACATTTTGTGAATGTGGATGCAACTCACGGGACAAACAGGCACAAGTATGTCATTGTATATTTCCTCATACTTTCGAGGTTGGGAGTTATATCGGTTCCTAGTGACAGACGGTATGGAACACGACCGCCCCGTGATGTACGGGTACGTTCGTAGTGAGGAGTATGCTTCACTACTTAGACTTTGGGAAATTTTTCGGGAAATGATGTGCAAGCCGATTGCGGTAAAAACATTTGTCATGGATAACATGGCTGTGCAGATGACGGCAGCCCATGTAGCGTTCGGCTGCCACGTCCTCTCATGTCACTTTCATGTGCACGGGGCCGTGCGTAAGCATGTAATTAGGTAAAATTCGTCCGCCATATTTGTTCTAAGACAAACTCTTTTCGCAGTCGCTTTCTCTTCCACCGAACGGCTACGGCCGAGAATGAGGAAGAGTAAGTTGCACTGTTACACTGTTAATCGTAGGTATAAGCGTGATCTTTAAACCATCGGCCGAACGGATAGGATGTTTCTGGATTATTTACTGTGTAGTTGGCTGTACATCAAGCCGGAATGGGCCATCCATGCTCAAGGCGATGTTGTCCGCCTCGGCAATCGAACGAAAAATGGCTGCAGAACGCGAATGGACGGTTGAGGAAGAGAACGCACCCAAGAGACTTACTAGCCGTCAGCATTCAGAAAATATGAAACCACAGTGAGAGACTGCTACGGGAATATGAAATATGAACGACCTATGGGTGCGACCGTTGTGAGTTTGTGGAAGTTGACTGGTGCGTGAAGAACATTCTTCACAGAATGACGACGTTCGCAAGTCACCTTGTCTAAAAATACCTGAAGGGACGGACTCCACGACTCCCTTCTGAAACAGTGTCTGAGTGACGGGTAAGCACTTCTCTAGCGATCACTTTGAACACTGCAGTTTCAAGTGCAACAAGATGGCGGCGCTTTCGTCGTCGATAGCGTACACGGCACATGTGATTGCACTTTTTACCGTGTAATGTGGCTTTCATGCATTCACATTCTGTCGGTGTTTCGTAAACATCTCTATCCCTACGGTAAGGTGATTTGTAGTGTTAATTTTCCTTTACAAATATGAGGTCCCCATTCATGAGCGGTGGCTTGCAGAGTACAACTTGTCAATTCGGCGGCTGATAGGCCGGCAGCTTCGGCGGCTTGCTGCAACCAAGTTCAACCGCCGTTATAAAGCCCTTAATCATGTACCCGAAAAACTGAATGACTGCAACGGTCACACGTCGGCAGCTTGCTTGAACATCATTGCTTTCGCCAGTAAGATAGTGCAGCGTGCTAATACTGGCTTACCTTTATACGACTTCCCGATGGGTTCAACTACAAGCGGTATGCAACCGAGGTGGTTGAAAAAGCCTACATCAGGTCTGCCATGTGTATACTCCGGCGAACCGGTACAGATGGACGGTTATTGCTGTGATACCGATCAGGTGATTTTTCACTCATAAATATATCCAACTGGCACACATAAACGAGTGTCCATTCTGTGGCAATCAACTTCAACCTCAGTCGCCTGATAAGTGCACGTTTCGAATCCTTATTTTTGTTAGTTCTATCTACTTCAGCCGTTGTTCGCACTTCCCCGGTGATAAAGGAGTGCGAGTCTAACAAATCACCCACAACGAATGTTGACTTAGACCGGTCCACTGACAGTGTGACGCTTTCACACGTGCCGATAAAAGCGCGAATCAACATCACCTGGAGCGATTATCCTGTTGATATAATTGCAGAAAGTAAGTCCCATCATATATGTGTACACAGATTTCCAGCAGACATCATCTGCGATGAACGACATGATGAAGAAGACTTCATGTGATACACGGTTTCAATCATCCGGGAGAAAACCAATAACACATGAAAACCGAAGGATACATTCTGTGCTGGGAAAACGTGGAGGTAGTATGTGCATTCATCTGCAATTGTCGAATACACGATTCAAGATTCTATCCTCGTGTTTCTGTCCCTAGTGACTACACTCGTCCACCTGTGTTCTAGCATAGGGAACGGTTTGGCATAACTCGTAAGGTAGAACGAATGGACGAAGCAGTTATAAATGTCTAAGCACTGAGGACAGTTCCGCATAACTCGTAAGGTAGGGCAGTTGGACGGAGGAGTTATAGGTGTGTGAGCAAGGAGCACAGTTTGGCATATTCTAAGTCAACTGGACGGATCAGTTATTAAGGTGAATAACTGCGGCATGATTAGGCGTTGATCATGGCTTAAGTGAACTTGACGGAGCATCTAGTAGTGCGAACGCATACTACACTCTTAAGCATTGATCACAGTTTATGTCAACTGAACGGAGAATCTTCTGGTGTGAATGCATACTGCATACTTGGGCGTTGTTCATGGTTTAAGCCAACCGGACGGCGCAGCTACCAATCTCAGCGCAAGACATATGAATCGGAATAACCAACGCGTGGAATGATGTTGAAGTATATTACATAATTTGAATAGAATGGTCAGAAGACACAAATTATGATATGAATTCATTTCGCACACTCTCGTCAGTCGTAAACGTGTGATTAACATGGAAACAGAACCAAACGACTTAAATGAAACGGTCAAAAGTACAAATTAGGTTAGATCGTGATTGGCACTCACGGTAAACGAAAGTTGAAAGTCAGTAGTTTTTGTGCACATAGAACTGGCTGTTGACGGCTGATCAACAAAGCTTCAATATGCTTGAGAAGTTGTTATTTGTGAGCGTTCGTCAGGATCTCAAACGAAGATGCGGTGTTGAAAATGTGACCTGTAGTCGATAAGTGCCTTGCAATGGATGAAACAGCGTTTCGTCCTCGCTGAATGTCACTCACTGACGGGTTAGACATTGCAACTCTCAACCAGTTTGGGATGTGCTGCTTGGCCCTGGTTTCAAGCATCCTTTCTGTTCTAGCAATGTATTTGTTTCCGCAACTGCATGAAAACTGATAGATGCAATGACTGGTAGAAAACTTAGGGGTTTACTTTTTGACCAGGAGTAGAGGTAACCTGGAGGGTTGTGAGAGCAGGACAATCTTTGCTGCATTATACACCCGTTTTAGTGCGGCGCTGATCATCTTACCAAAGGTGTTTAACAGACTATCTCCTTTGAACAGGAGTTCGATGTAAAAATCTTTTTCGGGGACGTCCAAAGTTGTATTTTTCGCGTGAGTAAATTTGCTCCACCTCTTAATGAAGCGTCCGGGGGAACTGTTAGCACGAAGCGTTTCATACAGCACAGTTTGCTCGGCTGGCAATCTGTCTTGGGATCATATTCTTGATGATCTGCAAAACGGTGTGCATCCTAAAGCTGTTTTCTACACAACAAGAGCAAAACTCCTAAAATTAATGTATTGTGCCGTCCATATTGGCTTATGATACACAGAACGTTCGACAGAACCGTTCGAACGGCGCCTAATCCGGATGTCCAAAAAGTAAAACTGTTCTCACCCTCGTACTCAACTATGACTGACAGATTTGGGTGGACGGAGTTAAATGATTGAATCGTTTTTTCCACTTGGCTTAACTTATGATAAATGTTCATGCATGTCACATGTATTCACGCTAGGATTTGCTCCGTCCAGTTCACTCAAGCTACGATCAACGCCTGACCAAGTAGTATGCGTTCACGTTAGCAACTACTTCGTCCAGTTCACTTAAGCTATGATCAACGTCTAAGTATGTCGCATGTACTCAAGCTAGTACCTGCTCCGTCCACTTGAATTAAGCTATGATCAACGCCTAATTATGTAGTGTGCGTTCACACTAGTAGCTGATCCATCCAGTTGACTTAACCTACGATCAACGTTGGTAAGCAGAAATCGGGAGAATTCAGAATGTACTTATATTCAGACCGTTGGGCATAAGTTGTAATGACCTCCTACAATTATGGTGAAAATGAGATGACATACTGGCAGCCGTCAGTGAAGTCCGTAGCCGGCGAAACCGTAGACCAACTGTCATCGGAATCATAATCGTCCACGATACGAAGATAGGAGGATTGTAGCTGAAGTGGTAGAAATCGGGATCGATGTTTTCGTCGGATAAATAATGAATATCAAATCTGGTCATTGTCTATCACATAAATGAACACTGACTCGGGTACACGTGGTGAGCAATAAACAAAAGAATATGCGCGCTGTTACTGAGGGAGTGGAAGGTGTTGTCCATGTTTATACTATACCGCGGGTAGAAACGAGCGGGTGAAAACGTAAACCCTTTTCCATTGGAAATACTGTAAAGGAATCAAGCTGAACATATAATTCAGGTGAATAATTAAGCAGCGACCGTGGCGGCATACCTTTAATTGGGAATTAATGTGATATTTTGTGCAATGTAAACGCGACGTGGTCGAGGATTACAAATTCGATCATATCTACAAAACCACGCGGAAATGAGCGTTTCTGCCTAGTAGGTTAGGTATCCTACCACGGAAATTGCGACGGAAGCATTTTCATGACGTTGTAGTAGACAAGTGGGTATGCGCTAGACCCTCGTCCACTAACAATTTAATACGCCTTTCCCGAAGAGCAGTCGTAACGTAGTCCCAACAGGCATTGAACTAGAGAACACAGTTAGGTTTGGAAACAAACCGTATATTTCCAGCATGTATTTGGAAATATGATAAGTAGTTAGTTCTAGCCTAGTCTGGGACCAACGGCAGCAACCAAGAGGAAAAAGAAGAGAAGCGCGAGATGGGCTACAGCCCACTCGACGGCGCTCAAAAGCTCGCCAAGCGAAAAGTGCGTGGAACCTTCGAGTGCGTTAAACAACGCTCGAATAGGTTCGGGTTAAACGACCTTGAATAATGAAATAATAGATGAGTCGTTAAGAAAGCCGCAAGCATTCACTGCGTGCAATTAGTTGCACGGCTGAAGGAAGTGGCACTGAGTTCGTATCAGGCCTCCTATTGCAGACGTACATAGGATCATGCGTACAGAACAGACAAGCAGGAAAACACAGTTGCAGCCGGGATCCTTAAAGAAGTCACACGATCGTCGGTCACTACAACGTCCAATCGATGAGGAAGGCCAACATGATGATTTTGTCGAAAAAATGTCTATACATTTTTTCCAACAAAAGTGCAAATACGGACAACTTATACTTATAGCTGAGTTTTCTCATTGCAACGGTTTTATTATACTCCATAAGATACGTATATTTGTCTCGCAATATGCGCTTTAATATTCCATGGAAAATTTGAAAAATATCTCCTCGCGTCCAAATGGCCGTTTTCAACTCGTTTCGACCTTGAAACACCATACCGGCGAACTACCAGATTACCCCTCTGAAGTTAGTAATCTTCCCAGCTGAGAGTGTTCTTTGATTTCATTCTTACAGCAGATCATCTTGTTTCCACTCCAGCGTACATTCCGATTTCATGGAGAAGTTAACAACAGTGGTACAAACGAGTGGTGAAGCATGGTGAATTGTCCTACTTTGAAGTAGGTTATAGGCGTATCTCACGTTTGTAGCATTACAAAAAGCTTAGTACTCTTGTTTCAACAACAGCTCGATTGTCGAAAGTGTAATCACGCTTTCCTGCATTATCACGCCGAAATTCAAATGAAAGCGTGTGTTTCCACGTCTTTGACGTCGATTTACGTTATATATTTTGCTTCCATATTTCCGAAATAACGTAGAGTGCGACTCTGCGTTATTTTTCCATTAATCCCCATGCCATTAAACAACCGCACATTTCTTGTTTACGTCTTCGGAAGACTGAAACAAAATCTCTAAGGAACAGATTTTTAAGATTTTAGATCCTGTAA
The DNA here is from genome assembly GCA_013368495.1 of Paragonimus heterotremus. Lineage (NCBI taxonomy): Eukaryota > Metazoa > Platyhelminthes > Trematoda > Plagiorchiida > Troglotrematidae > Paragonimus > Paragonimus heterotremus. The sequence goes on along the minus strand of LUCH01003588.1, from coordinate 51,723 downwards.
CATATCACAAATTTTCAACAACTTTAATGGTTACGAATTATTTTTAACTAAAAGATAACAGAGATATTCACGTTCTACCGATTACACGCAACATCAAAGAGTGTGTACGTACTAACGCACTGAAAGTTTGGTGGTGGATTTTTCACGATTTTCCAATTGATCAAACAACGACCTGTCAATTCCAAATGGAGCCATTCCAGCCCTCGGAGCGGCCACTAAAATAAAGATGAAACTTGGGATGAGAAGTGAACTCCAAACTCACAAACAAGAATGAGTTCTCAACACATCACACTGTGCATTAATCTGTTTCGTAAATGAGCCGGGAAGTTATGTATGTTGAAAGGAAAATGGGAAAATTCATCGCTGGGCCCGTTAGGCGAATCGTTGTCAAACTTGTCGTGGGTTTAAGACATGTCCCTTGCGAGTTACACCTGGAGAAATAAGACCCCCGCCCACTTAAGTTTTGACAATCGCTTGGTTATCTAACTCTTACGCATGCTGTTCTTTGAAGAACTCGCAAAACGGTGCCCTTCCTCAGTGACCGATAGTGAATTATAAGGTCACCAAAGTAGGATCTACAACTTCCACGTTCATACCTTATGCAAAACAATTTCTACCTTTCGAAGTCAATAACCTCTCAAGCTACCCTCAGCAACAACGTAGATCGCCCAACTCGCGTCCACTGGATAAGGGTATGATGGCAATTGTGTGGTTAGCCGGTTTGCTGCTTCATGGCCCAAAGCAGTTGGAAACGGCCATTTAGGCGCAAAAGAAGATTTTTCAAGTTTTTCATGAAGTATTAAAATGCATACTACGGGAAAATATGTAGAAATTATCGAGTAAGATAGTTATGTTGCAATGAGAAACATTAGTATACCCAAAAATTACCCATATTCGCACATTTTTGAGCGAAATTTGTCGCCAATTTTTTCGATAAAAGCATAATGCTGGCTTTCTTGATAGATTTTACGCTCTGAAAATGCTTCATCGAAATTTTCGTGGTAGATTACACGATACCATTATGCAGAAACGCCCAATGTCGCGTTGTTTTGGAACTATGATTGAATTCGTAATTTTCGAAAACGTTGCGTTTGCATTGCATTGTACACGAAATATCATAGTTATTCCTAATTAAACCTATGTCGCCACGTTTGTTGGTTAGTTCTACATCTGAATTATATGCTCGGCCTGTTTAAGTTTTATTATTTCTGGTGGATAAAGGTCTACGCTCTCACGCGGTTGTTTTTACCTTCGGTATATTGTAAACGTGGGTAACAAGTCCAACTGTATAATCAAAAGTGTGCGTATGGTTGTGTTTATTGTTCATTGACTATGCGTGGATGTAGCTTGCCATGTGTATACCAGGCAATGTTCACTTATCTGACAGATAATGACCAACTTTGAAGCTCGTTATTTACTCGATGAAAAAACTGACTCCCACTTCCACCGTTTCAGCTACAACCTTTCTATCTTCAGATCATGGATGCATAAGATTCCGATGACTGTTGGTTTATTTTTTCGTCGGCTGCAGACTACGCTGACAACTGTCAGTATGATATCTCAAATTATTGTCAGAATTGACAAAGATCTTCATAACTTATGCTGAATGGTCCAAATAAACTTTTATTCTGGTTTCTCTCGTGTTCTTCTTATCGACGTTGATCAGAGCTTAAGTCGAATGGATAGAGCAACCACTGGCCTGAATACATGCGAAATGTATAGAGCGCAGTCGACGATTTTACAATAAAAGTGTCCTCTCATTCTGATTGTGAGCTAACGGGATGCGCAAGTTATCTAGCAGAAAAGGCGTTCAAAGAGGGGTAACAAAAAAGTGTCCGCAAATCGCTACCACTCAACGGGAAATAAGCTCATTAAAACAATCGGATGCAGCTGAGGGAGGAACTATTAAATACTGCCGAGACCGAGCGATTCGATAGAGAGGCAACGGTAGTTCTAAAAATGAAGAAAGCAGACCATTTATGTGCAGTCTTTGTGCGAAATCCAGCAGGGTTTATTTTACTGCAAACAACAAAGAAAAAAAAGTCAAGTTTAAGCTCGGCTGTTTACAAACAAAACAAACGTGCTTCAACAAATTCTACGTTCCACCTTGTAACAAACATAGAAAGACAAACGAATCAAGCCAGCGTTGACAAGTCCAACGCATATTCTGTTCTTAGTATTTACTGTAACCCACAAGATCGGTGCTATGCACCGCTCCCACTGATAGCTTTCCAGATCAGCTGACGCTCACATAACACAGAACAAGACAAACTATCCAGATTCGGGTACCTTCAGCCTTCTGCCTCGAACCCACGCAATAGTCGCTGAATCGCAATGGCTGAAACATATTTCGAGTCGAGACCTCCGTCTACACAAAGCACCCGATTGACATTTGGAATTCTTTGTCCACGTAGTCCCGTTAGACGGATCAGCTGAAAACCAGAGCCTCAGGAGTCTCGCTCTGCACCAATATGCGGGCCAACGAGTGATCATTGAGCTTTCAGTTGTTTTAATGCCGATATTATATTCCCAAGTGCACAGAAAGCAGTTGGCTACATGCATTCATCTGGTTTTTTCACCTTTTGCTTCCCCACTCTCACTAATTCCTCTCTAAGACATTTTTATAAGCTGACGAACCGCAGTAAACTGCGTATTATCTCAAGTAGACGGGCGTTACTGTGGTAAAACGAAATTTTGAATGTAAACATCTGGAATCATTCCAAACTATTTCCACTTAATTAGTTTAATTTTGACTGACCTGTTGTGAAGACTAAAGAGACTAAAAAAATGATTACGATTTCTGTGTACTGGTTCGCGCTATTATTATCCGTATTTAAAAATGTTGATCGAGGATGTAGTTTATTTTGTTATGACATCAACCCAGCGATCAACAGGAACTCTCCTGACTGACTGGACTCACCACCGAGAAAATATTGAACCTAATCCGTGGCACCCTACAAGGCCTGTCGGCGACTCTTCGTGCCTGTTAGACAAGTAATGCTGTATAAAAACGTCTGTCTTGTAGAAACCGTTCAGAGTATTCTTTAAATTAAGTGCGGTGAAGTAAACAAAAGTTGATAGTTCTTTGCGACACAACGCGAAACCGGCAAAAATCGGTTTTCAGACACCTTCCTGCAAAAGTTGTGGATGCAATATCCACTCGACTATATGCACTAAGCCTTGTCCTTGCTATCCCAACACATGTTGAAGGATTTCGAGACTCATACCGCAACGAGGCACGGAATATTCTGATGTTTTGTGGGTTTTCGTTTCTCGTGGTCTGAACCAATGAATGTCACATCTTCGATGATGGTATGTCGGCCACGAAGGGCGCCGGAGTAACAACCTTATGCATCACGCTCAGCAAACCTACCGAATATTAGCCTTCAGGTACAAACGTCCGCGATGAAACAAAATACGATAAATAGCCAATATTTGCATTGCCACTCAGAGGTCTTCGTTCCCAGTCATTCTTTCTTGGCTGAAATGCTGACACCAATGACGCCAGTTTGGAGGAAATGTCGAATATTTACTGAGACTACTTTTGCAGTTTTGCGTTTAGTGCTTTTTGAGGCCTGATTGCTTAAAGTCGGTCCATTGTTGAAGAAATGGAGTACGCCCAAAAGCAATCCGAGTGCACGATCACGAAATACAATTTTTTTATAGCAAATGGTGTAACGTGTTTCACGTAACAAAATTATCATCTCAACCTAGATGGACTGCTCTCCGTTAATTGTTGTTAGGTATAACAAGCCAGTTGACAACATCAATGACATCTTTGCACTCACAACAGGTTCTCTATACAATGGCGAGCACCAATTTTCAAACCTCCAATATTGCCACCTAAGGAGTAACGTCTGTTTTCCCAGATGTATGGGCCTGCTACAGCCATGGGGCCCGCCATGGCCACGGATGAGCCCCGAAAGTCAATAAACGTTACAGGAACTCCCGCTATTGCAAAACCTCACTTTCAGCGCACAGTGACTTTGCTGTCGTTCGTGATTTCTAAAATACCCAGAAAGGTGACCGGAACTCATAGACTGCTCACACCAAAAATGTGGAATGTACAATGCTACAAAGCGGAAGTAGGTACGACCTACCTTATATTTATTAACCAGCTAATGGGGAAGGTCGGCACCGATCAAGAAATCAGAGTGCAATACTTAAAGTCAACAACTTTGAACTATCTTAAGAATCCCACTCAAATTCAAACTTCCCGATTGAATGCAAAGTAGTCGACATAGAATCGGTTTCAGTGAGCAGTTCTTATTGGTGGTTGAAAAACATGAAATAGCTTTGGTATTAATGAAGTCGGAGTCTGTTGTTGGTTGAAGTTAACGGCACATACAACGTCACATGCAATCTGACCTACCTCATACATAATAATGAACTTGGGGACTACTGAAGTAACTACCAGTTCAGCCGTCCCTTTACTAGTGATGTTGCATTTTGAAGTGACGTTGGATTGATCTGCCCCTAAATTGTGTGTTATACCGTGGTTGAACCTGGTACGTTATAATGAGAATTGTTCTCAGTGTATTCGGTGGGGTCAAGCAATGGAACCCGAAGCACTGAACGTTTCTTGTTACAGTCTTCGAGTTGGATAGCGTCGGACATCACTAAATCTCTCAAACAAATTTCGTATCATATGCTCCGGAAGGTCCTTGCCGGGCATCGATGTCATTTTAACCTCAGAGGATCGGCACAGAAAGGACCTCGAGAAAATCAACATGGTTTCTTCCGTGATTAGTTTTGGAATGCCAAAATTTCGTGTCACCTTGAAACAGCAATCCCGGTTTAAAAAATGGGCCCAGCCGATTCTAGTAGAGTCAGGGACAATCCAAACCCTGTTGACTAGGCGGAAGTTCCTGCCCACCTCTTTCTTCACAATCGTTTATTGTTACCAGCTTAAGATGAATGTCATTGCGCAAAAATTTGTTAAGCAGTTGACTGAAATAAAAGGACTCGGTTGTTTCTCAGACTTAATCTTTATCGTGCCCATGTAGGTCGGCTGTCTAAGACTCGATCAAACTCCCAGCTAGAGACTAGTAACATAGTCCCATTCTGTCAATAGAACTTCTGGCAACGGTGGCGATGCGACCGTTTTTCAAAGCTTTATTCACTGCTGCTTATTGTTGATCAAAAATACCCAGGTCCACCAGGTGTTTTGTAGGGCTGTTCAACTCGGACATTTAGATTGCTGGTATGCTTCTTCGTCTCGTTTCTCTGGATCTGCTTTCGGGCAACTTGCTCATAACCGAATCAGCAAAAATCATTTAACTAGAACTTTTTAGGTCATTCTGAAATTTGTTAGTTCACAGGCGAACTCTAAAGAATCACTAGATGCACGATGCCGTAACTTAGTAATATGCTTCTGCACAGCTGAACATTTATGACTAGGAGAGGTACCACACTGGTGAACTTCTACCTCAGCTTGATTGGATTTTTGCCACTGCAACCCCATCGCTCGGTATCATCGAAATACTCCCCTAGCAGGATTAAGTTTACAAGCTGTTACTGGGTCCAAATTCATTGAACACACCGAACATTCTCGTCCAGTGAGATTCCATAACACTGAGTTCTCGTGAATGAATGGAGAACTTCTAAGGTTTTACCTCTCCTCTGTAAACTGGGATGCAGTAATTCACTGTGATCCGTTGATGGTCTGTGTTTAATGTTTTCCAAATCTGCTCCATAACGGTCGAACCCCTGTCTGAAACCAAACCTCGGAATAGCTTTAACCAATTCCATCCATACACTACAAAGTTCGTCCACCGGAAGTACATGTCCTTAGAAATAAGTGTCAATAAATCGGATGAGTCCTACGACGGCGTTCAAAACAAACGGTCATTTTCCATTTAGAAAAAACCGCCATCGGCAAAAGCGGACCAGTAGATTCGTCTCCGATCGGGCGATTCCTCTTTACTAAGCGTTCTCCGCAGCGAAGGCATTTCATACACTGATCCATCTGATGTCGTAGCGAACGACTGTGATATCACGTAGGCAGTCTTTTGGGGTACCAAATACCGCCGTATTTGTCGTTCTTCTAAGCGGTGTACGGTTAGTGGACAACTTTAAGCTGCCTGTATTAACCAGTTTGCGTAGTCGCAATGGTGGCCTTATCTGTAGATGCCGAACAACCCGCATGTCCTCAGCGGATTGTCCACTAGGTCGTTCGAACAAGACATCGTGTCCGCTAAACAGCAAGCGATTAAGCTGGGACGGTGCAAAATATTAAATTGGACGAAGTCATCAGTACGAGATGACTCTCGAAAGGCCACAATTAATCGATGTCAGCAACTCGTGTAAATATGCATCATCTAACCCAGATCTGATTTCGTTATACCAAGCACTGGATTAAAGATAGTTACTTAAGCTTGTTACGCGTCAAAACAAATATTCAGCAACCTGGGCGAAGGTGACCAACAGGTGAGGCGCGGTTTCGACACCAAATGTATTTCTCCACTTCATGTGTGCATCCCGCCTATAACATATTCCGTGGGGAGTTAACAAAACTGGGAATTGGCATGTGCCATAAGTTATGCTTTGTGATTCTGTTTCGAAACGAGCACAGATTCTGGGGTCACCCACTCACGATTCTCAAACAACGATTAGGGCTGCTCCATGTCGTATTTCGACTGTCACGGTGGGCCGTCATTAATTTAAATGCGCTACCAGCGCAGGTGATGTTATCACCCAGTGACGTGGTCCTTAAGCGGCTCTTAGATGTACATATGATAGCGCGCTGGAAGGATGATAGTAAACGCATGCTTACTCCGGTGTCAAGACGCTCAGTGAGGAGGCTCACATAGTCGGTGACTCCTGCCTTCAATCAATGAACAATGAACAAGGATGGACCATTCTGATGTCACTGACCGTCCTGACGATTACAGTCGGCTTCTCGGGGGTTTCATTTATACCTGCGCTGTTTTGCAGTTGGCGTCCAACTTACCAGACTGGCGTTTACAATATTTCATGTATCTTTTTAACGAAGGCATCGATTGGTTACGGTGTTGAGTGACTGGGCCAGAAACCAACTCCCATGTCGAATATTCAAACTTTTTGCCGGAGCCCAGTGTACGTAAATGATCTCAGAATTACATTTCATATTGTTTTTGACAGGTTTGATCGAAAACGTAAAATATCCATGTTGCGACATCGAGTGTTTTAGTTAATCCAGGACACTCAAGGCGGGAGGCACTGAGCAACATGCCGAAGCGAGGTAAGTGTATATGGACCAATTGATTGAAAGGTTACTGTCATACTTGGTTGTCGTTGCATAAGTAACTGTTCTTCGATGACTTTTAGGACGTGGTGGTTCATCCGGTGGTAAATATAGGATATCCTTGGCTCTTCCTGTTGGTGCCGTCATCAATTGTGCTGACAACAGTGGCGCCAAAAACCTCTATATGATTGCAGCCTTCGGAATCCGAGGTCGCCTCAATCGTTTGCCGTCGGCGGCAACGGGGGATTTGATAGTGTGTTCAGTAAAGAAGGGTAAGCCGGAACTACGAAAGAAGGTTCTGTACGCTGTGGTAGTTCGACAACGAAAAGCTTACCGTCGCAAAAACGGAACGTTTATTTATTTCGAGGATAACGCTGGCGTCATTGTCAACAACAAAGGAGAGCTAAAAGGTAATTGTGTAATTGCGTGTTTGTCTTGTTGTCAGTTCTGCTCTTTCCTAAGCACTTTCGAAATCGAGTTCAATTGCCAATCGCACTGCTGGTTACAGCCACGTGGCCATATTGTATGGACGCATAGAGTTCATTATAGTTAACCTTTCGCGATCCCAACTCATTTTGCCAAATGTTTTCTTAGGGTTTGTCTTAAGGAACGCAAGGTGTGTCGAATAGCCATTTCCTTAATTGTCCACAATAAGGCATACAGCCTCTATGCATTCCGTTTATCGCCGACCACCAGTTTGTCAGGGGAAGAAAAACCCTTGTTCATTTTTGATGTAAGGCGATTGTTGCTTTCCTGTCGTCTGAATTTTCATGGTTGTGGTTGTTTGTGGGTTGAGGTACTACCAGGACGCCCAGACCCGGAGAGAAAAATGACTAGGATTCCAAGCCAAAGCCTTTAAATCAAAAGCCCGTATCGTAAGGTGGCGGGTGGGTGGCAGTGTGCCAGAACTGGTACTTCTTCCGGAAAAAGTGCCAGCTTTCTTCAAACCTCAAACCTAGAGGACCTGGGGACTGGTTTGTCAGGCTTCCACTTATTGGCCTGCTTGGCATGGGTGACTTTGTCGGCGTGGTGACCACACCATCTAGTTTAGCCGGATAGGTCCGAGATGCGTAAGCCGTCACACCACGTCAAGGTCCAGTCTCGTGACGGTCTGTATCCCCTTGTAAACTCGTTGCGTCGTGTTCCTCTCTGACTTAGTCGTTTTATTTTTAGCTCAGCTATCACTGCCTTTTAGGATTTTACGGACAACTCCACTCCGTTTGACGTTCACTCTCTTCAGTGTCCTCTATTGTTCCAGCCGATGTATCTCGGGTTATCTTCCAGATGATCGTTCTTAAGCTTGACCTTTACAGTTGCTCCGTAAAATGCATTGAGTTCTCGGCTAACACACAAACCAGCTTCAGGCTCCGAAGATTTCACGTAATTGGGACTACTACATTGCACTTGATCCGTTGCTTTCGTTATACGTTCGAGTGCATTTTGATGCGTAAGTTACCCGCAGCTACTATTTCACGCAAGTTGTTAGATACGGTTTCTTAAGGTGTGTACATGCTATGTGCTGAACTGCACCGCGAGTACTGTGTCTCGGACTATTCTGGATTCTGCATGTTGTCCATAAAACGCCGTCAGTAAGAAGTTGTAAATAGATTAGATGGGTGCTGTCGACTAGTTGCGACAGAACTGAACTAAAACTAAAAGCTTGCACAGACCGTGAGCACTACCTAGTCGAACAGTCGAAAGGGATAGGAAAGCCTTTTTATCTGAGAGTACCAAGGCCTTTTCTCCTGATCCGTGGTTGTACTGTTGTTTTACTTAGCCCCTCTGCTGAAGACATGCAGACCATGCTGGATAAGGTGAGTGACCGAGCTGGTTTGTATGGAATGCGCTTTGCACCTTCAATGTGCAGTGTTGCTTCAAGACTGGGGCATTTCCACTCCTACTTTCTTTATTGCAGGTAATCCGCTTGAGACTGTGGAAAGTTTCTCATACTTGGGTAGCGCTATCTCGTCAGCCTGTAATATTCCTGATCCGATATCAGCGCGGATAGCAAACGCGCGAGTTGCCTTTGCAAAATTGCATCCCCTGTGGCGTCGAAAAGACGTTAGGTCGTGACTGAAAGGAAGAGTATATA